>SJYQ01001400.1:0-106973 GCA_006410935.1 Redunca redunca | reverse complement strand
GTCAGAGCTGACTAAGGAAGGAGACGGAGAAGAGGTGGGGGAGGGAGGCAGTAAGAGTGTAGAAAGAGAGCCCAGCGATAGCTAAGAGACTAAATCATCCATCAAGGTAATAGGGCACTGGAACAGCTCTGATGCAAACATTTAACAAGCCATGACTTGGAAGCCAAGCAACTTGAGAGGGAATAGCATACAGTACAGAATGCTTGAGGTAAGGCAAGCTTCACGTACCCAATGGTCACTTCTTAACAGTGCCAGGTGAGGCTATTTCTTAACAGCACTAGTGTTGACAAGTCAACAAGAGATCAAACTTCCGTTTGATTTCACTGACTTCACAAAGCAGTGTGACCCTACAGGAAGACTAAATTTCTTAAGACAACTAGAAATGCAAAGAATTGGACATGAGTCAAAAATGCCTCACTTTCCATATTTACAAAGCTAATTATCCTCTTAAGAAAGGAGAAATTAAATCTTTGAATGAAGAGTACCTTGGGAATAGAAGTAGGTCTTTTTCAGAGTCAGAGCAACCTAGTGACTTTATTTAAAATTTGTTATCTAGTTTGATAATAGCTCAGCTGGTAAAGAATCTACCTGCAATGAGGGAGACCTGGGTTCCATCCCTGGGTTGAGAAGACCCCTGGAGAAGGGAATGGCTACCCACTCCAGAAATCTGGCCTGGAGAATTCATCCATGGGGTCACAAAGTGTTGAACACAACTGAGCAACTTTCAATTTCTTTATCTAGTTTAAAACCAGCAAAAATTCATCACTTTCACCTGAATTGCTTATCAGTCAAATCTATACACCTATTAAGATACTAAGTTAAAACATTATGTGGTTGAAAAACTAGTTTGATCTGATTGAGTTGATCCAATAAGACTTGTGTTTATGATATCAGGAATGTTTGATTTTGGTTAAATCTGTTGAGATACTAAATCCTTGGACTTCTGAAATACAAAAGTGGTATATTTCTCTCCATCTTATTACCAGGTTGGCCAAAGAGTTCATTTGGGTCATGTATATGATTTCCACTAAGGACTGATGGTTATCCAAATTGAAAGTACTATGTGTGTATATAGTTATATATATATATATATATATAGCTAATGGATAATTTTTCCCCTAAATCAAAGAATGAAAGCCCAAGGTCACTCAGCTACTAAGCTCAAATCACAAATGTAAGGTCATCGGTTGAATACCATAAATTTCTAAACATATTCATAGACTAATTTTTGTTGTTGCTATTAGGAAGTTTTATCAACATAGTTTAGAACTTTGAAATACCATGTCTTTTGAGTTGTTTGTTTCCTCTCTCCCTTGTTGAACTTAAGTCTATATGAATAAAATTTTGGTTCTATTCACCCTGAGAAATTATTTGACCAAATGTTAGCTCTATATGATAAGATGAAAAGGACTCATCCCTACCTATTTTCTTGATGGTATCTTTGCTCTCCCCTTGTGTTTACCACAGATAACACTCAACATCTTTCTAAGCAATCTCTCCTAGGTCCTCTGAGCTGATAATCAGAGCAAATTCAGGTCTTTGAACATCTAAAACAAACTAAATAGGAAGAAATTTGAGTGCACAGACACATTTCACATTTTAAAATTTTAACTGAAGATAGGAAAGGGATAGATGAAAAAAGTTGAAGGATTCGGATGTTTACCAACATGAAAGTGATGACTTAAGGAGTAAAGAAGCAAGTAAAGAGTAAAGGAGCAAAGAAGGGTGGGCCTAAGGATAATCTGGCTGAGAATGGAAAGCAGTGGTTCTCCATGAACTGGGATGTGGGCTTCCAGAGAACATTTGACAGTGCCTGGAGACATTTCTGATTGTCACAAGTGAAGTGAATGCTACAGCCATCTAGTGGGTACAAGCCAAAGATGCTGCCAAATATTCTCCAATGCATAAGACAGCCTCACCCCCATAAAGAATTACATGGCCCCGAATAATAGTGTCAAGGCTGAGATACCCTGTTCTAAAACAATCAGTATGCTGTTCCTCTCTTCAGCATCCCCTTAATATGTTGGAAATGTTTACCTTTTAGGTTTTTCAAAATGAAAATATATTCCATAAAGCAGTTATGCTTTCCTATTGCCAAAGTTAGGTGGTAGACTGCTAGTCACATTCTTCCATTTCCTAACACCCCAGTGCAATCTAATTCCCTATTACAACCTGGCCCCAGTGTCCTTATTTATGTGCCTGACAACTACGAACAGGGAATAAGCTTCCTTTTTTACAAGATTCCTGGGAGACTGTTTGGGGAGAATATCATGTCTCTCTTGCCTGACATCCCACACTGCAACATCAGTTCAAGGGCTGCAGTCCAAGGCGGAGCTATCACCTAATAGAAGAAGAAGGAAGAAAGGGGTGCTGATATAATGATTCAACATCCTGATCCAAAGTCCTGCAAGGCACGTCAGTGGGACACTTCAATGGGACACTCTGAGGCCAAGGCAGCTGCCAGTGAGAAGATAAATTTGTCATTTCCCACCCTCCCACTCAACCCGTAGGTAAACTAGGTCATTCTAGATTCTTCCAAGGCTTCAAATATGAGTCCCTGAGGTCCTGATCAGATTCATGATTATTAAGCATTAGAAATGATAGCTCTATAATAAATATTTTCTCTTTATAAAGGACAGAATATAAGAGGTGAAAAAAAAATAATTCATGTATTACCTGCAATCCTAAATTGTCCAAGATGGCATTTAATCTAATTTTAGGTTTTAAATGAAATGATAATAATCTTAAGCNATGAATAAAATCTAAATTTCTAAAGATCCATCTAGGCAAAATAATTATTTTTTAAAGACCAATAATGTGAGTAAATCTTGCTCCTCCATATCTGAGATAATGTGTTAAAATTGTTAAAATAAAATAAAATGGAGATGAAACTTGAAGATCCTCTGAGTATACAAAATCAGTTAAACTATGTAAGCAAAACTTAACTCAGGTTATTTCTTGTAAATGCCTCTGATAGTCATAAATTAAAGTTAAGTCATCCATCTAAAATGGTATAAGAAAATTACTTTTAACATATTCCCTGCTGTCTAGACAACTATCCTCCACTCCCTGTCAAGGTTAAACAGCTTCTTCATTTTCACTTTATAAGCCATCTTGTGACATCATGCCTCTGATCTTTTTACCACTTTCAATATTTTAAGTTTGAAGTATTCCTTTTTGCAAACAGCTTCTCTCTCACTCAATAAAATATGCATATAAAGTAAAAATTAATAATAAAAATAAAGTCCCTCCATGATGGTTGTTATTTCCCCTGTTCCTCCTGGCTCCCTGGGCTCCCTGTCCCTAACTTCCTGTCTGTCATTCAAGCATCCCAACCTCTCTCTTGCTGCAGTGCCTCGGCACTCACTCTTCAGCCTACACTACCGCACTCTTCCTTAACTTTTTGCATCATGGCTGACTCTTATTCTCAGGCCTCAGCTCAAGTGCCACATCTTTAAAGAAACCTCCCTAGACCGCTTCTCACCTCCACACCAGTTATTTTCACATGAGCCCATTTCCTTTCCCTCTGCACACCTTTTACAACAATCATTAATCTTTTCAGTATGCTTTTTACATATTATCTCTCTTTCTCCACTAAAAGGCTAGCTCCCTGAGCACAGGAATCTTATCTACAGTTGTTGACTGCTGCCAGGGCCTCACAGTACCTGGCATGTGACAGTGACTGACCTCATTTGTTGCATTAATGAAGGAAGAACCTAGAAAAATGGCACTGAAAAATTTATTTGCAGAGCAGCAAATAGAGAAACAGACTTATGGACATGGGGAGAGGGGAGGAGAGGGTGAGATGTATGGAAAGAGTATCATGGAAACTTACATTACCATATGTAAAATAGATAGCCAATGGGAATTTGCTGTATGGCTCAGGAAACTCAAACAGGGGCTCTGCATCAACCTAGAGGGGTGGGATGGAGAGGGAGATGAGGGAGGTTCAAAAGGGATGGGATATAGTATACCTATGGCTGATTCATGTTGAGGTTTGACAGAAAACAACAAAATTCTGTAAAGCAATTATCCTTCAATAAAAAAATAATTAATTAAAAAAAAGTCCATATGAGCAAAACATTTTCCACAAGCAGAGATCATTCAAACTATTTCTTCCAGAAATTTCAAATATAATCACATGACCTGAGTCAATATATACAGAAGCCAAAGGATCAGCTCCTAAACTCGGAAAGGAGCAGGACATAGAAATTAGCTGATCCACTGACATTATTGAATACACCACACAAATAACCTAGTTTGCCAGAGAAAGGTAGTGTGTCTGTTTTTTATAAGATGATCCAGCAAAATAACGTAAAACAGTCCCCTTTCTATATCAGCATAAATTGAATTTGTATGCTCTTTGCAAAAGTGAACATCTTATAAGTCACTTCCACCAAGTGGAAATTATAAAGAAATAAAGTTGAAACTATTCTAAAGACTTCTGTAAACAACACATCTTGTGGGAAAGTTAAATAATAACAATGTATTGACAAAGGAAGGCAATTTGAAAACTCAACTGAACATTAAATAAACATATATGTATACCATATATGTACAAGACTAAAGCATTTCCAAGTTACTACACAACACTGTAGTACAACTGCAGTCTAGATACCGAAAGGAAATATACACCAATTATAAGAAAACCTTATCCTATCATCTAATAAACTTCAATATTTAAAATAAAAAGCTGTATATTCCAGTTATTAGAGAAAAGCACAAAACAAAGTCTAGGTTTATAAAGTTGTCAAATTCACATAAGTTGGAAGTTGAAAAAAAAAAGAACTGGCTTATAAAAAATAATGCTTAAAGTGTTTTTTAAAGTATAAATAATAATTTAAACTCTAAGGCACATAGGTCCTTCAGCTCACCTGCCTCAGTTTCTGCTGCTGGCATCATGGATGTGAGTCACAGGATGGTCAGACCCACCAAAAAGTGATGACCTTTGCTACCCAGGTGCTTCCCAGGGAAGCATGATCTGGGAATCTAGAGTCTTAGTCAAGTCTTTCATACATGGGGGTCAACCTGTGAAATTACTGATGCTTTTCATATTTTTAGTACATGAGGGTTTTGTTTCCAAATCTTGATCCTTTTCCTCTCAGTCAGTTTGCACTCACCTTCAGCTGTAATGCTGCATTTGTTTCAGAGTATAATCAAATATAATAGCTTCCACCAAAGCTAGTGGAAATGATTTCAGATGAGCTGTTTCAAATCTAAAACATGATGCTGTTAAAGTACTTCACTCAATATGCTAGCAAATTTGGAAAACTCAGCAGTGGCCACAGGACTGGAAAAAGTCAGTTTTAGTTCCAATCCCAAAGAAAGGCAATGCCAAAGAATGTTCAAACTAACACACTATTGCACTCATCTCATTTGCTAGTAAAGAAACATTAAAAATCCTCCAAGCCAGGCTTCAACAGTATGTGACCTTCCAGATGTTCAAGCTGGATTTACAAAAGGCAGAGGAACCAGAGATCAAATTGCCAACATCCGTTGGATCATCAAAAAAGCAAGAGAGTTCCAGAAAAACATCTACTTCTGCTTTATTGACCACACTAAAGCCTTTGTGTGGATCACAACAAACTGTGGAACATTCTTAAGAAGATGGGAATAGCAGATCAATTTACCTGTCTCCTGAGAAATCTGTATGCATGTCAAGAAGCAACAGAACTGGACATGGAACAATGGACTGGTTCAAAATTGGGGGCCGGGGGGAAGTACATGAAGGCTGTATATTGTCACTCTGCTTATTTAACTTCTATGCAGTGTACATCATGTGAAATGCCAGGCTGGATGAAGCACAAGCTGGAATCAAAATTGCTGGAAGAAATATCAATAATATCAGATATGCAGATGACACCACCCTTATGGCAGAAAGTGAAGAAGAACCAAAGAGCCTCTTGATGAAATTGAAAGAGGAGAGTGAAAAAGCTGGCTTAAAGCTCAACATTCAAAAATGAAGATCTTGGCATCTGGTCCCATCACTTCATGCAAATAGATGGGAAAATAATGGAAACAGTGACCAACTTTATTTTCTTTGGCTCCAAAATCACTGCAGATGGTGACTGCAGCCATGAAATTAAAAGATACTTGCTCCTTGGAAGAAAAGCTATGACCAAACTAGACAGAATATTAAAAAGCAGAGACATTACTTTGCCAACAATGGTCTGTCTAGCCAAAGCTATGGTTTTTCCAGTAGTCATGTATGGATGTGAGAGTTGGACTATAAAGAAAGCTGAGCTCCNAGTGGCCATCCCAACAGAGACAGTATTCCCAGAGGAACCCAACCCAGCCTGAGTCTGGGCAAGAGCTCTCAGATGTCATGGTAATGAGGCTGAGACGCAGCACTTAGCAAATGGAACTGTTCTGTGCAGAGCAGTTTTTTCTCTGGCTTAAATAAATGTCCTATCCCTCCTTCTTATCCTTCTCCATCAGAGGGCAGACATAATGAAAACCACAATCACAGAAAACTAACCAAACTGATCACATGGACCACAGCCTTGTCTAACTCAATGAAACTATGAGCCATGCCATATAGGGCCACTCAAGACAGACGGGTCATGGTGGAGAGTTCTGACAAAACATGGTCCACTGGAGAAGAGAATGGCAAACCACCTCAGTATTCTTGCCTGAGAACCCCATGAACAGTATGAAAAGGCAAAAAGATAGGACACTGAAAGAGGAACTCCCCAGGTCTGTAGTGCCCAATATGCTACTGGAGAAGAGTGGAGAAATAACTTCAGAGACAATGAAAAGATGGACCCAAAGTGAAAACGACTTCCAGTTGTGGATGTGACTGCTAATGGAATTAAAATCTGATGCTACAGAGAACAATATTACATAGGAACCTGGAATGTTAGGTCCATGAATCAGGGTAAATTGGAAGTGGTCAAACAGGAGATGGCAAGAGTGAACATGGACGTTTTAGGAATCAGTGAACTAAAATGGACTGGGATGGGTTAATATAACTCAGATGACCATTATATCTACTACTGTGGGCAAGAATCCCTTAGAGAAAATGAAGTAGCCATCATAGTCAACAACAGATTCCAAAATGTAGAACTTGGGTGTAGTCTCAAAAAAGACAGAATGATCTCTGTTCGTTTCCAAGGCAAACCATTCAGTATCACAGTAATCCAAGTCTATGCCCCAACCACTAAGGCCAAAGAAGCTGAAGTTGAACAGTCCTATGAAGACCTACAAGACGTTCTAGAAGTAACACCAAAAAAGATGTCCTTTTCATTATAGGAGACTGGAATGCAAAAGTAGGAAGTCAAGAAACACCTGGAGTAACAGGCAGTTTGGCCTTAGAGTACAGAATGAAGCAGAACAAAGGCTAATAGAGTTTTGCCAAGAGAACACACTGGTCATTGCAAACGCCCTTTTCCAACAACACAAGAGACGACTCTACACATGGACATCACCAGATGGTCAATACCGTAATCAGATTGATTACATTCTTTGCAGCCAAGAATGGACAAGCTCTATACAGTGAGCAAAAAAAAGACTGGGAGCTGACTGTGGCTCAGATAATGAACTTTTTATTGCCAAATTCAGGCTTAAATTGAAGAAAGTAGGGAAAATCACTAAACCATTCAGGTATGACCTAAATCAAACCCCTTATAATTATACAGTGGAAGTGACAAATAGTTCCAAGGGATTAGATCTGATAGACTGCCTGAAGAACTATGGACAGAGGTTCATGACATTGTACAGGAGACAGGGAGCAAGACCATTCCCAAGAAAAATAAATACAAAAAGTCAAAATGGTTGTCTAAGGAGGACTTACAGATAGCTAAGAAAAGAAGAGAAGAAAGGCAAAGGAAAAAAAGGAAAGATATACCCATCTTAATGCTTAGTTCCAAAGAATAGCAAAGAGAGATAAGAAAGCCTTCCTCAGTGATCAGTGTAAAGAAATAGAGGAAAACAATAGAATGGGAAAGACTAGAGATCTCTTCAAGAAAATCAGAGATATCAAGGGAACATTTCATGCAAAGATGGGTACAATAAAGGAAAGAAACGGTATGGACCTAACAGAAGCAGGATATATTAAGAAAAGATGGCAAGAATACACAGAAGAACTGTACAAAAAAGATATTTGTGACCCAGATAGTCACGATGGTGTGATCACGCACCTAGAGCAAGACATCCTGAAATGCAAAGTCAAGTGGGCCTTAGAAAGCATCACTACGAACAAAGCTAGTGGAGGTGATGGAATTCTAGTTGAGCTATTTCAAATCCTGAAAGATGATGCTGTGAAAGTGCTGCACTCAATATGCCAGCAAATTTGGAAAACTCAGCAGTGGCCATAAATGTCAGTTTTCATTCCAATCCCAAAGAAAGGCAATGCCAAAGAATGCTCAAACTACCGCACAATTGCACTCATCTCACACACTAGTGAAGATGCTAGTGAAGTAATGCTCAAAATTTTCCAAGCGAGGTACTGAACTGAACTGAGAATTTCCAGATGTTCAAGCTGGTTTTATAAAAGGCAGAGGAATCAGAGATCAAATTGCCAACATCCACTGGATCATGGAAAAAGCAAGAGAGTTCCAGAAAAACATCTATTTCTGCTTTATTGACTATGCCAAAGCCTTTGACTGTGTGGATCACAATAAACTGTGGAAAATTAATCTGCCTCTTGAGAAATCTGTATGCAGGTCAGGAAGCAACAGTTAGAACTGGACATGGAACAACAGACTGGTTCCAAATAGGAAAAGGAGTACGTCAAGGCTGTATATTGTCACCCTGCTTATTTAACTTCTATGCAGAGTACATCATGAGAAACGCTGGACTAGAAGAAACAAGCTGGAATCAAGACTGCCAGGAGAAATATCAATAACCTCAGATATGCAGATGACACCACCCTTATGGCAGAAAGTGAAGAAGAACTAAAAAGCCTCTTGATGAAAGTAAAAGAGGAGAGTGAAAAAGTTGGCTTAAAGCTCAACATTCAGAAAACGAAGATCCTGGCTTCTGGTCCCATCACTTCATGGGAAATAGATGGTGGAACAGTGGAAACAGTGTCAGACTTTATTTTGGGGGGCTCCAAAATCACTGCAGATGGTGATTGCAGCCATGAAATTAAAAGACGCTTACTCTTTGGAAGAAAAGTTATGACCAACCTAGATAGCATATTCAAAAGCAGAGACATTACTTTGCCGACTAAGGTCCATCTATGGTTTTGAAGCCAAAGATGGAGGCTGTAGTGTCCTGAAGGCTGATCAGGCTATGGTTTTTCCTGTGGTCATGTATGGATGTGAGAGTTGGATTGTGAAGAAGGCTGAGCGCCAAAGAATTGATGCTTTAGAACTGTGGTGTTGGAGAAGACTCTTGAGAGTCCCTTGGACTGCAAGGCGATCCAACCAGTCCATTCTGAAGGAGATCAGCCCTGGGATTTCTTTGGAAGGAATGATGCTGAAGCTGAAACTCCAGTACTTTGGCCACCTCATGCGAAGAGTTGACTCATTGGAAAAGACTGATGGTTGGAGGGATTGGGGGCAGGAGGAGAAGGGGACGAGATGGCTGGATGGCATCACTGACTCGATGGACATGAGTCTGAGTGAACTCCGGAAGATGGTGATGGACAGGGAGGCCTGGCGTGCTGCGATTCATGGGGTCGCAAAGAGTCGGACACGACTGAGCGACTGCACTGATACTTCAGTTAGAAAGAAAATACAAAATTATATCTGGACTTAAGGTTGCCAGCAGGATGATACTGAGAAGATGAGACTGAATTATGGAAGTGGGTCCATAAGGGACCTTACATGTGGACTCGTGTCAAAGTCACAAGAGTCAATGTCTAACAAGCATCCGGACAGATTTTTAAGATGGAAGAAGGCCACCAGTAAGGATGGCAGGCAGCCCCCAGAAGCTGGAAAAGGCAAATTAGCCTCCTCCTCCAGACCCTCTGGAAAAGAACACATCCCTGCTCGCCATGAATTTAGTCCAGAGAGGCTCTATATCAGCCTCCTGTCGCTGCTACAACAAATGACCACAAACCTAGTGGCTTAAAACAACAGAGATCTCTTCTTTCAAACCTCTACAGTCCAGATTCCAAAACCATTTCATTAGGAGGAAACTAGCGTGTCAAAAGGGCCCTACTTGTCCCCCACCCCTACCCACCACCCAGAGGCCTAAGAGAGAATTTGTTGCTCGGCTCCTCCAGCTTCTGGGGACTGCAAGCACCCCTTGGCTTGTGGCTGCATCAGGCCAGTCTCTGCCCCCACAGTCACTCTGCCTTCTCCTCTCCTTTCTCTGTGTCATCTTCTCCTGACTCTCTGTGATAGAGTATCTGTGATGGCATTTAAAAGCCCATCTTAATAATCCAGTATAACCTGCCCGTGTTGAGATGCTTAACTTGTATCTGCAAAGTGTCTGTCTTTTTTTTCCATATTTGTTGTTGTTCAGTCACTAAGTCATGTCCAACTCTTTGTGACCCTATGGACTGCAATATACCAGGCCTCCCTGTCCCTCACTATCTCCTGGAGTTTTCCAAAGTTCATGTCCATTGAATCAGTGATGCTATCCAACCATCTCATCCTCTACCACCCTCTTCTCCTTTTGCCTTCAATCCTTCCCAGCATCAGAGTCTTTCCATATAAGGTATTGTTTATAAGGTCTAAGAGTCAGAGCCTAAAATGTGTGGAGAGCATTATTCACCCTACCACAGACCCACTTCAGACTTCTGACCTCCAGAACCTCAAGATAAATGTGTGCTGTTTTAGGTCACCAAGTACGGTCACTTGTTACAGCAGCAATAATAGGAAACTAATAAGCTCCTGTCTCTCAAATGTGGGCTACAGATGAGGAGACAGCCTGGATGAGAGAAAGGAGCTAGCCCATCCTTACTAGTCACATCCTGGGGGGGCCTTTGTATCTAAAGAGGACAGCCCTCTCACCCTACCAAATGTGCAAGACTGCTAAGATTCCACAGCAGGTGGCCAACAGAAGCTTCAGAAATCACCCTTCTCTCTTTCCTTTCAACTACTGC
This sequence comes from Redunca redunca, assembly GCA_006410935.1. Taxonomy (NCBI): domain Eukaryota; kingdom Metazoa; phylum Chordata; class Mammalia; order Artiodactyla; family Bovidae; genus Redunca; species Redunca redunca. The sequence goes on along the minus strand of SJYQ01001400.1, from coordinate 95,977 downwards.
AAGGTTCTTAAATAAACTTTATGGTAATTCATAAAGCAAAGCTTAGGGGTGAGAAAAGAACTGCCATTCATTTCCAGGAATTCCTCTATCATATAATGAGTAGGCTCCATCCACAAATGTCAATGGGTTTTGCTCACAAAGCCAATAATCCTTACCACAAATATAAGATAATATAAGACCTCGAAGGACTGTATCCCTCAATTAGGAACAGCCTCTTCTGATAGCTTTCCTATCCTTGCAGGGCTGGAACATCACACGTTCAAGCACCCGTTCATCACTGTTCTTTCTCAGGGAAGGTTATACTGCTGAATTTCTGCCATCTCTGTAGGGGTTTCTATTTATAGAATTGCGCCTTCTCACTGATCAGCCTTCAGGACACTACAGCAATTCCTGGGCAGACTCCTTTGCCAGAATTCACCATGCTGGCACACCCGTAGGTTCTGTCTCCAGCCCTCTCCTCTCTGGGTTCTCTCCCTTAGTGAGTGTACCCTGTCTACAACCTCAGATCCATATACACAGCCTTGACCCTCACCTGAGAGAGCTCCAGTTCCAAACGTCCAAATGCCTCCTCCACTTAAAACGTTTAGAATCTCCCCAATTTGGCCGGTCCCCAAACAGAGCTGCTAGTCGCACAAAGAAGCACCCATTGGCTTCATAAATGCCACCACCATCCACCGGAGAGCTCTGATGAAACCCACAGCTTTCACATTCACAATCTCTTCATTCCTTCTTGTCCCTCATATTTAATTCATCAGCAAGTCTACCAGCTTCTGTCTCCAATATTTTTCCCAGGTCTGAATTATTTTTCAATCTAGTCCAAGCTCCCCTCACTTCCCAATCTGACTATGAGTGTGTTTGTCAGTTGCTCAGTGGTGTCCGACTCTTTGTGACCCCACTAACTTTAGCCTGTCAGGCTTCTCTGTCCATGCGATTTTCCAGGCAAGAATACTGGAATGAGTTGCCATTTCCTCCCACCCGGGATCAAACTGGGGTCCCCTGCACTGCAGGTGGATTCTTTACTCTCTGAGTCACCAAGGTAAGCCCATTCAGACTATAGCTATTGGCTACCAGCTGGTCTTCCTGCCCCAGGCACTGTTGCCTCCAACCTGACCCTCTGCCCTCCTCAGGGCTGTTGGTCATCTTTCTAAATTAGAAATCCAATCCACCCGGCACTGTGAAACTGGCTTCCACCTACACACAGACTCACATGTGACCTTGTCCTGAGGCGATCTGGCCACTGCCTAGCCCACAGGCTCTCTTCCCCTTTGCTCACACGCACACACACTAGCCTCTGTCCTCATCTGGAACATGAAAGGTTTACCCCACCTCCGAGCCTGGGTGCCTGCTGCCTCCCACCTGTGAAGGCCCATCCTCCAGATCTTCACATGACTGTCCTCTTCCATGCTGAAGCCTCACCTCAAAGGTTTAAGACCTGAGCACAGGGGAAAAGACCCTTCAGTCACCCATTTTTCTACTATTCTACTTTGTCCTCTTCAGAACAGAGTACCCGAATAGGTCTTCACTGTTTGCGGATATAAGTGTGGTGCCCTTCTGGGGGAGTGCATGCTCACAGAGGGCAAGACTCTTTACCACGGTCTCCCCAGTGCCTGGCAAGTCTCGGGGACACAAGAAATACTTGGTCACAAGCTGCTAAAGGGTTTTACAACCCAGTCACGTCCGACTCTTTGCGACCCCATGGACTATATAGTCCATGGAATTCTCCAGGCCAGAACAGTGGAGTGGGTAGCCTTTCCCTTCTCCAGGGGATCTTCCCAACCCAGGGATCGAACCCAGGTCTCCCACATTGCAGGTGGATTCTTTACCAGCTGAGCCACCAGTGAAGACCTTACAATCCAAGGGTAATATCAAATCATCTTAGTCTCTTTTAGCTTTTTTTTTCCCCCACTATTTTCCCCCTTTTTTTTGCGGGGAGGGGGGGGTAAGAAATGGCAACCCACTCCAGTATTCTTGCCTGGAGAATCCCATGGACGGAGAAGCCTGGTAGGCTACAGTCCACGGGGTCACAAAGAGTCAGATACGACTGAGCGACTTCACTTCCCTTTTTAAAAATTGAAGTATAAAACTCATAATGCTATCTTTGTTTCAGATTTACAGTAAAGTGATTCAGCTTTATATATATAGATCTATTCTTTTTCAGATTCTTTTCCATTGTAGGTTATTACAAGATACTGAATATAGTTCCCTGAGCTATAAAGTAGGTCCTGTTGATTATCTAATTTATATACATTAATAGTAATGTGTATGTTAATCCAAAACTCCCAATTTATCCAATCTCTTCGACTCTGAGAAAGGATGATTTCCTGGGTTCCAGCAGGGAAGGCATCAAGAGCCCCCTCCCACACAACATTCCCATCCTCTTTCCCGGCTCCTCTGCTTTCTTACATTGTGTCCCATTCTCTGCTTCCTACCAGCTAGCTGGCTTCTAACCTTTCATTTAACATTGTTTCTGCTTCTTCATAGAGCTCAGTGGGTCACTATACTTGCTAACAACAAAGCTTTCTCTTACATCCCTCAATTCCTCTTCCTGGGAGACCATGTCCCTGGCCTGAGTATAGAACAAGAGCACCCAGGCAGAACTAAGAGTTCTAGTACTGAGATGAAGAAATTCTCCCAACAGTAGTGGGACCAAATGCATCTCCATTCCTTCTCCCTAAAAAGATGAGTATGTGACCACAGGATCCTCCCAAAAGGGTGGGAGGGGTGTCAAACCCAGCAGATGGTGGGAATCACGACGACATGTGAAATGAGAATGAAGATTAGGAGGGAAACGAATCTCTGTGTAAACAACGTGATTCATTAAGAAAAATTAACCAGTGCAAGGACACGTCTGATCCTTCCTTAAATGCCTGTACAAAGGCTTGCTCTTTGGTGGAAGGCTTCCTCTTGGGCTATATACGACAACTCCAATTTGTGCTAGGTAGTAAACATGCTAGAAGCTTTTGCTCAGATCAGAGCTAATGCTTACAACATGCCTGCAAAGGAACTACAACCTCCCTTTTTAGGAGAAGGAAAAGATGTTCACAATGGCGTAAGGACAGTTTATCTGGGAGGCATGACATGTATGGTATCAAGGGCCCGATAGCGTACATAAAAGGAAGCTTTTAGGGGCCATGAAAACGCTTTCATGTTTTGTTTGTTTTTAATAAGAAGGGGAAAGTGAATATAGTTCACCCTGAATGCAATCATTAAAATATATGCAATGCATTAAAATGAATGCAGTCATTAAATTTTTCAGTACTTTCACAGAGGAAGGTGTCTGTTAAACTCAATGTACCTGGGGCCCTTGAGAGTCCTAGGGTGACTCCGAAGAGGTGGAGTGATGTACCTACGGTCACCAGAAGCCAAGAGCTGAGAAAAGGCCAGACTAGCCCTGCTCTCTTTTAGAACACCACTCATACTTTTAATGTCTCATGGAACCCTGAAAACTCCCAGGTTTTAAAATGTCTCCATCACTCCCTGAAAATGTATTTTTTTTTTCAATGCAAGAATCAAGGAGCTATATAACACAGGGAACTATATTCACTATCCTGTGATAAACCATATGGAAAAGAATATGTGTGTGTGTGTGTGTATAGACAGATATCTCTCTCTCTCTCTCTATATATATATATATATAAAATCACTTTGCTGTACCACAGAGGATGAGATGATTAAATAGCAACACTGACTCAATGAACACTGATTTGAGCAAATTCTGGGAGACAGTAGAGGACAGAGGAGCCTTGTGTGCTACAGTCCAAGGGGTTGCAAAGAATCAGACACAACTTAGCAAATGAACAACAACAAGAAGAAATTAACACAACTAACAAAATTAACACAAACACTTTGTAAATCAACTATACTTCAATAAAATAAATTTTAAAAAAAGAATCATAGACCTAGAAATGTACCTTTTAGGACTCACCAAATATCAGACCGAATGGATCTGCGCTTGGAAGACCAGTTGTTCCTAACATATTAAAACAAGTAGGTTCTGAGTGTTCCTATCCCCAGGACTTTCTTCAGGGAACCCTCAAGGCAAATAAAGACTGATTTTCAAACAACTTATTTCAAAGCTTGTCCTGGGACTAATAACTGCTCTGCGATGACGAGGCACACTCCTTAAAAATGTAGATTCCAAGGCCCTGGGGCTTCCCTGGCATGTCAGACAGTAAAGAATCCACCTGCAATGCAGGTGGGTGTGATTTCTCAGTGGGGAGGATCCTTTGGAGAGGGAATGGCAACCCACTCCCGTATTCTTGCCTAGAGAATTCCATGGACAGAGGAGCCTGGCAAGCTACAGTCCATGGGGTCATAAAGAGTGGGACATGCCTGAGCAACTAATACTTTCACCTTTACACTTTCCAGGGCCCCAACCCCAGACCTGCAGAACCATCAGGGTTAGAGACTAGATATCTGCATTATAAACAACCACGGCAGGGGAGTCTGATCTGCTGTGGAGATTAAGACCCACTGGTTAGGCGCCCAGATGGGGACAATTACTCCTTGCACAGTTTCAACAACTTCTAAATTTTCGCAGAACACAACTGCTATGTACAATGAACCAAGACTTACTTTGCTTTTTCTCAACTTTACCACAAGCCACTAAGCATAAAAAAAAAAAAAAAATCATATCACTGATGACAAAACCACTCCTGGAATATGAGTCACCCAATCAACCAGGTATTTAGGGTTGTTAGATTTACTGGCAATATTACCAGTACCTACAGGGATCTGACAATGTCATCTCAACTCATTAGTACAGCTGGGTCCAAGCATTTAGATAATGAAATACCTATTCGAATATGTACTACTTTCATTTATTTTTCACATTAGGAAGTTGCATTGATTTTTTCCCCTCCAATTATGTGTGCTGGTAGGTTTTATCATCTGTGATTTGCATTATACATGGCAAAGAGAGCAGGACAAAATAACTGTTATAGAAGAAGACAATGAATGGGCCTTATAGATTAAAATTTAACTAAAAAAGATCCTGGCTAAAAGGTACTCTTTGAGATGTTGTTGCCAGTCTCACAAGTAGGGGAGGTCCCAAAGGACATTGCCCAGCCATCCATTTACCCACATACAAAAAAGAAAACAACAATGAGCAGGACTCTGCAGATACCTACAGCAGCACCTCTATCCAGGAACTGACCCCTGGGCCAACCACAAGGTACACAAGCTGTATGAAAAAACAATAAACATAAAATTCTGGCACAAGGGGTGGGAGGCAAGGGATGGGAGAAAGAGGAATAGAGATATGAGTTCCTGGCAAGTCCAAGTCCTTGGGTTGGGTGGTTTCAAAGTTACTCAATAACAACAACAATAGCAACAATAATAATAATGCTATGAAACTAGTTGCATGTACTCATTAGTATCAATCAACTACTGTGTCATAGAAAGGAAAATGATCAACTTAGCAATAGTACTAAATCCTGGCAGCTTGCATAACAGACAAGAAGCAACATGTTAGCACAGAGCCCTTTAAGCCTGAGAACTCATTGGCAGCTTCTGAGAGGGATGGTGAGTAGTCACTGTTCTCATATTAATAAAAAGAAATTAAAAAAAAACAAACCACCAGCAGCAGGCGCTTGGCACAGGGAGTGCGGCCTCCTGAGCATGGTGTCAGGCAGATAAAGACGCTGGCACCTGGCGGCCACCGAGGCCACCACAGGCCACCATTCTGCCTCCTCATTAGCATCATGCAGCTGTTACCTCACTAGACAGTACCACCCGCCCCGGGGGATCTGACAAGCACAGGTCGCCCTGAAGGCAAGGGGAGAGACGGAGCCAAAGACAAATCAGAGAAACTGTTTCACCCTGACTGGAGCTGTCACAGGTTGACTAGACACGGCAGAAGATGGAGACTTCTTTTCTGGGGGCCTCTGTAGGATTCAAAAGGGCACTGGACTGCCTGCTCTTCCCCCCATCATCTCATCTTTCCTAACAGCTGGTACCTAACGTAGAAGGATATGAAAATAGGAGAGAGGGGAAAATAATTTGCTGCTCGTGGCCAAAACCTAAGAGAGGAATCCCCACCCCCTACACTATTCCATCATCGCAGAAGAGCGGACAAGCCCCTCTTTGGTGCCCCCCAAAAGACACATCTTTGTGCCCCCACTGACCCCTGGATCTGCCTAAATATGATCACTTAATACCTCACTGTACCTAGTGATTCACAGATGCACCTGCCCAACTATGTCAGAGAGGATTCAAGAAACCAAAGACCACATCCTCTCCGTTTTTCAGAAACAGTACCAGGAGTAAGATCGGGCACAAAGCAGGTCTTTAATAAAAGTAATTGAACAAAGAAGTACAATAGATAAGCTCCCCCAAACTGAATCCATTTTTTGTGTGTTCAAACTCCAAAGTAGCTTCTGGAACATCTAGGCAATGACATGGCATAAAGTCCACGATTGTGCATTTTATTATCCTATGTCACACATGACCTTTAACGTCTTTATGAGCCCTGGTGATAACTGAGAGGAACATAAGAGGAGGAGATAGATAACTCTAGGCACAGCCCCAGATGGGGACAGTAGAGGAAAGGAGGGTTGAGAAAGCCGGCCACAGCTCCCGCAAGGTGGAGACCCATGATCTGCTCCAGGTACTCTTCATTCAACTTCTTTTCTCTCTCCCTCCAGAATCCAGAGTCAAGAAGGAGCATTAGTTAATATGCCAACATAGGACAGACAGGCAGTCAGAGATTGGCCTGAACTCACCTTCCCATGGCAGCTCCACGAGTCAAGATGATCACCAAGTACAGCTTCTGCAGTGGCAGATAAAGCTCTTGGTTGTGTTAGGATGAAGTTACCAAGGAAGAAAGAATGGCACTGCATGTCACTTCTAGGAAGGATATCAAGTGTATAACCTGGCACTTGAATCTCAATGCCCACATACAAGTAAGTAACTCAGTCTATTGGCCCTAACAGAAATGTGAGGTTGTTGGCACAGACTTCCTTAGTAGGCCTGTCTTCCTTATTCCAATGATGTCCATTACACTGCAGGGAAAATTCGCAGCTCCTTACCCTGGCTATATGCAGACTATCTCAATCAGCCATCTCCCCAGACTCATTTCATCCCACTCCTCACTCCCCGTCCCCATCTTTGGTGATGAGAACAAGGCCTACTGCATAGTAAGTGCTTAACTATTCCCTCAATGAATAAATATGTGGAGAAGGGCTAACGGTCAACAGAGATGACATTGAAAGACACTTGACCTGTACCAAATTGGGTTTATCTGATTATAATTAGAGAGGGAAGGTCAAAGAGTGGCAAAATAGAAAAGAGAGGGAGACCAGTGGCAATGCTAATTGGCAAGGACAGCCCTGGTCCAGGAACAACAGCTGTGTCCCTGTGAAGGCAGCAACACTGCAAAGATGAGAAAAACTTCCAGGACTCACAAAGGAAGCCAACGTCAAGGGACCTCCAAACAGCCCTGTCTGAAGCATTCAGGCTGAAAGCTATACTCCCTTGGCAGAAAATCTGTTGAAATCCTTTAGGCATGACTATTAACAGTGTCCTTATCAAGGTCAGTCACCCACATATTTCTAGAACACTTCCCCCAAATTGTGACTTTCTCAGTCCTTACTGGGAGGGAGTGAAGGGGGCGAGAGGATCAGCTAAAACAATCATCTTTGTCCAAATAAAAGGCTTACAGCTATGTGCAAAGTCCTACATAATCAACTCTTCATTTCAGAGAAGTTTACCTAAGACAGAGAAAACAAATTCTCAGGTATTCCAGAAACACACTCTAGTCAACCGCTGTAATGATGCATGAAGTGTTATGTTTGCCAGACTACAGAAGTTCCTTGTGGGCAAGAATGTTCAATTCTGCTATCTGCTCCATTTCAACAAAAGCAGCACCAGCCTCCCTTAAACCAGCAGGGCCAATGGCAACAATGAATACCAGCCATTATGCAGAGCCATTTCCCAAGCAGAGGATTTTCTGGGTCACCTTCCCAAAGTTGAAAGTTCAAATAGTAAGGGAGGAGAATAAAAAAGCAAAGGATTCCAGGTAAACCCTAAGAAAATCCTGAATGACTAAGGGAACAAAACCATAGAATGATTATCTGAATGATCAAACAGCTGGGGGAAAAAATCACAGAATAAAGACATGAAAGAGTTGTTAGGCCAGCGTGCAGAATGGCGTAAAAGTCATCATGTTTCTCTCAACAGAGATTTAATCCTTCAGTCCCCACAGAGTGAATGGAACAAAGAGGTACCTACTGTTTTTAGAAAAAGAAAACAGAGCATGCAAACAAAAGACAGCTGCAGCCAGCCCTGAAATGCCAGCTTCCATCAGAAACCAACCTGACTGTCCACAGGTGGCACAGTGGAAAAGTGGCTTTCTGTCAAAGCTGGTCCCACAGCTTCAGCCAGTTGACCCTGACTCCCTCCAAGAATCCAGCCCCATCCTGCGAGATTTTGTCTCATGAGATACACAAGCTTCTGAGTCCTACCAGCAAGCAGGAAAACATACTGTCTTCCCATGGAAGGCAGAGGATGGGGGGCAAAGAAGTGTAGTTAAGAAAGGAAGGGAATTTGCTTCTCTAAGATTCTAGCCAAATTACGTGCAAAAGATTTCCCTAACGAAACACTGGCACAGTCTAAAACCTCCAGAATGGAGTTTAATGTTTACTTTCCAATCTATCACCAATTTTGGAAGATCTGAAAGTATTTAATTTCCCTGAAATGGTACACATGCAACATTTCCTGGTGTGCTCATTTTTACCTTCTGTTAACCAAAATGTTTTAAGACAACTTAATATGCCATGAGAATACATTTCAAGGGAGCCTGGGAGCTGCACACAGTTATCATTCATTCAGAAAATAAACTTTTGTCTCTTGAATACTTACTGAGCATCAGAAATAGCCCAGGGCTTTGCACTTAGAAGTTAAGCTGTAATACAAACCCCTCAGTGGAAGGGGAAATGAGATGCAGTTCACGAGAGTTGTAAGTAGTTAAGGGAAAGGTTACAAAGCAATGGGTCCCAAACCTGGCCTATTGTTAAACCCACACGGAGGCGGTGTTGCTTAAATGTCCATTTCTGGGCGTCAACCTGAGAACCTGCTAGAGCTGGTTTACTGTGGTGGATTGCAGGAACCCACAAATTTAACCAACCCCTCCTTCATGTGATCACAGGCAGGTTTGGGAGCAGCTGCTACTGGAAGCATGGCAAGGGTGAGTTGACTGTGCTCACCCACACCATGTGAACTCGAAGTCTACAGGCAGCTTTGTACCAAAATGCCCACAAGATCTCATTAACTCAGCCACCTTGGAGGGAGTCCAGATGGCCCAAGACAGCCCAGCCTCTCATCCAGCTGGACTCTGGAGCAAAAGGAGTACTCCCGAACACTTCCTGAGCATTGCTGCCAGTAGCCTGGCAGTTCTGAAGAACGCTGGGTCAGAATGCTAGAAATCTTCAGAGCAAGATATGTGCATGTCTGCCTGGGCACTTGTATTGCCCATAATGGTGAAGGTCACGGAGGGCAGCTGGAAGCCGACGAGAAGGCTTACGGAGTTGGAAGAGGCAGACAGAGAGGGTAAGGCCTGTTTCATTTTTCACTCTAAGAAAGTAGGCTGTGGCTAACCTCCTTGATGACTCAGGGGTTAAAGAACCTTTTATTTGTAGTTATCAACAGCTTCAGCTGCAGAGGACAAGGTCTAAACAGGGCTATGATGGACTGCTAATGTTCACCCCTAACAATTCTCCACTCATTCCAAAGACTCAGAAATTGAGCAGAGCACCAGGATCTCCTGCAGCAGGTGGCAGGGGTAAGAGATGAAGAAATGTGTGCAACTCCTAGGCCACTAACTCCCCTTGCCCTTCCTCCCACACTTTATCCTCCCTTGTTCTTGCTTAGTCGCTAAGTCGTCTGACTCTTTGTGACCCCATGGACTGTACCCCATCAGGCTCCTTTATCCATGGGATTTTCCAGGCAAGAATACTAGGGTGGGTTGTCATTTTCCTCTCCAGGGGATCTGTCCCTACCCAGGGATCGAAACCATGTTTCCTGCATTGCAAGCCAAGCCAATTCTTTACCACTGAGCTACCAGGGCCAAATGACAGAGAGAAACCCAATGGAAGGAGTTCAGGCCCTTTAGCAGAAGAGAAGTGCTGTTCTAGCCAACTTGAGTAAAAAATCACTGCAGATGGTGACTGCAGCCATGAAATTAAAAGACGCTTGCTCCTTGGAAGAAAAGCTATGACCAACCTAAACAGCATATTAAAAAGCAGGGACATTACTTTGCCAAAAAAGGTCCATCTAGTCAAAGCTATGATTTTTCTAGTAGTCATGTGTGGATGTGAGAGATGGACTATAAAGAAAGCTGAGCGCTGAAGAACTGATGCTTTTGAACTGTGGTGTTGGAGAAGATTCTTGAGAGTCCCTTGGACTTCAAGGAGATCCAACCAGTCCATCCTAAAGGAAATCAGTCCTGAATATTCATTGGAAGGACTGATGCTGAAGCTGAAACTCCAATACTATGGCCACCTGATGAGAAGAAGTGACTCATTGGAAGTGACCCTAATGCTGGGAAAGATTGAAGGCAGGAAGAGAGGGGGGTGATAGAGGATGAGATGGTTGAATGGCATCACTGACTCGATGAACATGAGTCTGAGCAAGTTCCAGGAGTTGGTGATGGACAGGGAAGCCCGGTATGCTGCAGTCCACGGGTTCGCAAAGAGTCAGACATAACTGAGAGACTGAACTGAAACTCTACGTTGTGTAAGTCACTACTGTTTTGCATTAAAGCAGCTGCTCATGTATTCTAACAAAAGGGCTTTCTTTCATACATAGAACACAAAAACTACTGCCCTTCATACTCCCTTTTGCTCCTCAGTCTTTCAATATGGCAGACATTACCATCTTCAGCAACAAAGGATAGCTAGATAGCTAGTTAAGGTCAGGTGACTCAGAAATCTCTTTAATCCCCAACATCCAACTTTTTAAGTGCTAGACACACCTGAAAAAAAAAAAACAAAAACTTTTGTCTTCTACCCTACTAATGTCTCAATCTACGTTTTGAAATGAACTTTCTACCAGTAATTACTATGTAAACTATTGGCAATTTCTGAAACAAGTCTAATATCACTTCTCCAATGCTAATGGTGTTCCCTCTGCCTGGAAGGCCATTCCTGACCCGGAAATTCTTCCACATCAGCACCAATTTCAAATGTAGAAATGTCCCCACTCCTAAGGGCTTAGAGGACTTTTTAAAAAATGGATTGGAGTATATTGTGGTAAACATGCCTGTTAATCCTCAAGGCTGTTGGGTTTTTGATACCAAGAACAGCTGACTTGTCTTTGTAACCCCATCGACATTGCCAACCCCATGCATGTCAGTACCTAGCATAGTATGAATGAATTGAATATTTGGTGAACTAATGAATAAAGGTGTTGAATTAATTGTGTTAATGCTATCTTGAAAATAATTTCAAAATTGTTGAAAATTCAAAAGCAGAGCATATGCCTTAAGGAAATTTCCATGTATATCAAACAACCACAAGTATTTCCTTCAAATTATTCAATATTATACCTTAGTCTCTTAAGGTAGGCAACTCAGATTTTAAAGGATAACAGTGGAGTTGAAGATCCATGGCACTTATGAGCAACAACTATCATTTATTAAAAGCTGTACTTAATGGAAAGAAAATTTGGCACCAATCAGAAAAACAGGTAGTACACTAAGAAGTCTGAGTGGCCATATTTTTTTTCAATGATCCTTTTGCTTTGAAAGCAGATCCTACATTGAATCAAACACATACACACATTAAATAATGTTTTTAAAAGTCCCCTTAGATGGTATATAGATTTGTTTTTACCTAAAGATCTGAAGGGAAAAAAAGTATATACACATTCCATATGCTAGCACTTGAGCGCCGGAAGCAACAGCCTAAGGTCTCCCTTTCCAAAGATAATGGAAACAGTATTTTCACAAACACCAAGAATAGGTCATCGGTCACAATTCCCAAGTACAAGGCAAATCTGGACCAAGTCTATGCTCAGTAGAAATTCCCACTTTTGTGACTTGCTGACAGCATGGCTTGGGGACTAAGCAAACGTCTAACTAAAGGTTAAAGAACAACATGGGCAATGAGAAAATGTGACTCTCAAATAATACCACATTCAGAATATAAAACAGGAGCCTGAGGGGACCTACCTAAAATGATAACCTGAGGAATAAGTTACTTCAAATTCTGTAAGGATCATTGAAGCCTTTTACCCTGGAGTTCCTGAAAAATAAAGCAGGTAATTCTTAAACTCACAGCATTTTAAAACTGGAGGGACCTTCAAGACCATTCATTCTAGATGCCCAGATATATTTAATGACTTTCTGGAAGGTGGATGGATGAACCAAGAGCCTGTCAAACAGGGTGAAGGAAGTCAGAAAGAGGAAAACAAATATCATATATTAACACATATACATGGAATCTAGAAAAATGGTACCAATGAGGCCATTTGCAGGGCAGGAATAGAGACACAGCAGAGTGAAGAGACGTGAGGGCACAGCAGGGGAGGGAGAAAGTGGGACAAGTGGAGACAGTGGCGCTGACATATACACACGACCACGTGTAAAACAGACAGCTGGAGGGAAGCTGCTGTATGACGCAGAGAGCTCAGCCTGGCACTCTGCGACGACCGAGAGGGGTGGGATGCTGGGGGAGGGTCAGGAAGGAGGCGACACATGTGTACTTAGGGCTGATTCATGTTGATGCGCAGCAGAAACCAACACAACACTGTAAAACAATTATCCTCTAATTAAAAATAAATTAAAAATTAAAAAATGACTTGCTGGAGAACACAAGCCAGTTACGGGCATAGCAAAGCCTCGACTCCCCAGTCCTCAAAGATCTAACCCAGGGTCTCTCAGCACAGCATAAGGAATCAAGACTACTCCTTAACAAAATCTACACAGAGAAAACCAACTCCAGGAAAGGAGATAATCCAGTCCATTCAGAAATCTATCTTAAAACACACACACACACACACACACACACACACACACACACAAGGCATTCAATACAGCAACAATTACAGACATTAAAAAGCCTCCAGGCAAATCTTACATTGGGATTCACTTAATGCAGCAGGTATTTACTAGGAATTAAAAAATGAGTGAAGCTAAAAGAAACACATTCCAACAGAGTTCACAGTAAGCGAAAGAAACAGAGGGGCCTACATACATAAATTACAAAACCACATGCTTCATCCCATATGGGAGATAAAAACAGAGTATTATGGGACATTTCTGACTCCATGATTAAATGTTTATTTGAATCTTTCTTCCCTCTGTAATTTCTAGGGTAATGTCTAGAAAATTATACTCTAAGCTAAGTGGATAAGATGCAAGAAGTTACAGACAATGCCCACACTAAAATCAATAGAATCTTTCAGAACCTTTGAAAAGACAGATTGAATCCTTCTCCAGAAGAGGAAATTCATCCTTGAAACTTTTTTCTAAGTCAAGTTTAAAAACATTGAGGGTATTGCATTTGTGAATGACTAACAAGGACTCAATTCTAGTACAATATCTTCTAATTCAGATTTAGGTCACCTTCTCAGGTGGGTGAGAAATAAACCTGCACCATTGACAGGAATATTCCAAGCTGTCTTTGTCTTGAAGGTCGACAAACTCCATTATGCATGACCCCAATATCAACTGTGTTCTGGGGAAATTTGAAGTTAGAGACCATGAAAATAAAATAGACATGCGACCTTCACTTCCAGAACCACTAATAAAATTCTGGAAGACATTAAGTACCTGAGCAATTGGCTCAGATCAGAGAGAAAAGGTTTGTGAGTATTAGTAAAAGAGCTCCCAACTTTAGCTCTCTCTTTGGCTTCCTGAAGCAAGGGTCTTGTTGGGGTTGCATGGACCATCCGAACCACAAAATACCAACCAATATCAAGGAGAGGAATAAATGCTCACAGAAGACCTCCCACCAGGGCCTTCACCAGAGAAGAAAGTGAGGCCAGCACAGAAGAAAGCTCCTACCACTAGAAGGGCTAGTGAACGAGGCAGGATTTCAGAATCCACTCAAGGGACTGGAGCAAAACTGTGTTGAAGAGGGATCTACACCTCCTGGGGAACAGAGAGAATTCATGTGGGCAGGACCAAAACATCTGGATTCTAAACATGCCCCAGCAATTATTACATTTTTTTTTAAATACCAAAAATATTTTGTATTGGGGTGTAGCTGATTAACAATGCTGTGGTAGTTTCAGGCGAACAGTGAAGGGACTCAGCCATACATATACACATATCCTTTCTCCCCTAAACCCGCCTTCCATCCAGGCTGGCCCATAACACTGAGCAGAGTTCCACATGCTATACAATAGGTCATTGTTGATTATCCATTTTAAATATAGCAGTATATACCGCTTCCCTGGTGGCTCAGAGGTTAAAGCATCTGCCTCCAATGCAGGAGACCTGGGTTTGATCCCTGGGTCGGGAAGATCCCCTGGAGAAGGAAATAGCAACCCACTCCAGTATTCTTGCCTGGAGAATCCCATGGACGGAGGAGCCTGGTGGGCTACAGTCCATGGGGTCACAGAGAGTCAGACAAGACTGAGCGACTTCACCTTCACCACCTTCACTTATCCCTCTCCTCACTCCCTGGCAACTACAAGTTTGTTTCTTAAGTCTGTGAGCCTCTGTTTTGTAAGTAAGTTCATTTGTACCATTTATTTTCAGATTCCACATATAATGGATGTCATACAATATTTCTCCTTCTCTGTCAAACTTTACTTTACTCAGTTGACACGCTCTAGGTCCATCCATGTTGCTGCACTTATTGCATCTTTGTGAGCAAAAGTTCTGAGTGACTCAGACATTTATTTTTACTGCACAGCACCCAGAAAGTCATATCTACTTCAAGCCATTGACCAACTATGGGGTGAACTTAAGATGTAATAGTCTACACACACACACACACACACACTAGTGTATATAAAATAGATAACCAACAAGGAAGTACTGTGTAGCACAGGGAACTCTACTCAGTATTCTATAATAACCTATATGGAAAAAGATCAGAAAAGGAATATATAAACATGTATAGACATAAAAGTTATGACCAACCTAGAGAGCATATTCAAAAGCAGAGACATTACTTTGCCAACAAAAGTCCGTCTAGTCAAGGCTATGGTTTTTCCAGTGGTCATGTATGGATGTGAGAGTTGGACTGTGAAGAAGGCTGAGTGCCGAAGAATTGATGCTTTTGAACTGTGGTGTTGGAGAAGACTCTTGAGAGTCCCTTGGACTGCAAGGAGATCCAACCAGTCCATTCTGAAGGAGATCAGCCCTGGGATTTCTTTGGAGGGAATGATGCTAAGGCTGAAACTCCAGTACTTTCTTTGGCCACCTCATGCGAAGAGTTGACTCATTGGAAAGGATTCTGATGCTGGGAGGGATTGGAAGCAGGAGGAGAAGGGGACGACGGAGGATGAGATAGCTGGATGGCATCACTGACTCGATGGATGTGAGTCTGAGTGAACTCCGGGAGTTGGTGATGGACAGGGAGGCCTGGCGTGCTGCGATTCATGGGGTCGCAGAGAGTTGGACATGACTGAGCGACTGAACTGAACTGATAGACATAAAACTGAATCACTATGCTGTACGCCTGAAACTCATACGATACTGTAGATCAACTATACTTCAATTTAAAAAAAACTTTTGAAAAGTTAATATTCTACCCCGCCTCCCTGTTACTGCCCAAAGTTGTACCAGGAATGAGTGACAGAGAATGGACATGGAACACTGCAACAGAAATGATGTTATAACCACCCACACCACTTTTCTGGCCCTGTTCACACTGATACCTACTCGCCTACTATTCTACCGAAGGCAGCAAAACTGTATTTTAATGCTACCCTTGCAGATAACTCTGAGAAAAAAAAAAATGTACTTTCCTCAGAAGTTGGCACATGTGTTTATTTAGGAAGACATATCCTATACAACACTAGCAATAAAACTAATTCAACTTCTGGGAACCAGAGAGTCGATGTCACCTCTATCTCCTTCCCAAAATTCCATGAGGGAGAGGGAAAAAAAAAAAAGCAAATTGCCACTGGCAGAGTTTCGTGTTTAAGGTGCACAGAACGATTCAAGAGCAAGTCAAGGTTTCCCAGCAAATGCCTATTCATTTACGCGGTAGGAGGTGCCACGCCATCTGGCACTCACGTCCAGTGAAAGATATATTGCTTAGGATCAATGCTGAGCAGCGAGCAAGTTTATTTTTATCCTTTCATGCGCAAAACTACAAGGACATAAATGTCTGCGTTAGACACGCCAGAAAGACTTAACGAGACTGGAAAATGGAATCCAAAAATGGGATCTGGCAGGAACCAGCTTTCATGGAACTTGATTAAATAACACCCACCTCCTGACGCCAAGGAATCCCAACAAACCCCTCAACGCCTCAGCTAGAGACTCCCTGGGAGTGGAAGGGAGGGGAGACAGCCTTGCAGCCACTGATGTTAAAGGACTTGAAGGGGCTCACACCCCACAACCGGGACTCGAGGCTGCCTGGGCACCTCAGCCTGAGTGCAAGGCCAGCCACAGGGGACGGTCAGCCCATCACTGGGTGCTGCACTGGCCACACTGTGGTCTTCTCCCTCTGGGGCTCTTTAAGTCTTCCAGAACCAACCAGGATCTTCTTTTTCCAAGTGAAGTTACTACCTTTTTCTTTAACAGAAACATTATGTTTCTCATGCCAAAAATGTACTCAGTGCCAAATCATCAGAAAAGCACAAATAAAGGTAAAGAACCAGTTGTCACCTCACCACTCACATATTTACTGCTACAATTTTGGTGTGTTTCATATATACACAGAGAATGTGTGGATACACATATATATGTATCACAAAAATAATATTATATTTGCTTTCTTATAGCCTGGTTTTATGGGCTACCCAGGTAGCTCAGTGGTAAAGAATCCTCCAGGCAATGCAGGAGACACAGGAAAGGTGTGTTTGATTCCTGGGAGGATTCCAGGGAGGATCCCCTGGAGGAGGAAATGGCAACTCACTCCAGTATTCTTGCCTGGGAAATCCCATGGACAGAGAAGCCTGGTGGGCTACAGTCCATGGGGTCACAAAGAGACACGGCCGAGCACACACACAGCCTGCTTTTATATCTTAATAACACATTTTAAGTGTTTTCTCAGAATAAAAAATATATTTAGACCACAATTTAAAAGGTAAATAGTACTCCACTATTCCAGTGGTCATGTATGGATGTAAGAGTTGGACTGTGAAGAAAGCTGAGCACCAAAGAACCGATGCTTTTGAACTGTGGTGTTGGAGAAGACTCCTGAGAGTCCCTTTGACTGCAAGAGAACCAACCAGTCCATTCTGAAGATCAGCCCTTGGATTTCTTTGGAAGGAATTATGCTGAAGCTGAAACTCCAGTACTTTGGCCACCTCATGCGAAGAGCTGACTCATTGGAAAAGACTCTGATGCTGGGAGGGATTGGGGGCAGGAGGAGAAGGGGACGATGGAGGATGAGATGGCTGGATGGCATCACGGACTCGATGGACGTGAGTCTGAGTGAACTCCGGGAGTTGGTGATGGACAGGGAGGTCTGGCGTGCTGCGATTCATGGGGCTGCAAAGAGTCGGACACGAATGAACGACGGAACTGAACTGAACTGATGTTACCATCCTAAAGGAAATCAACCCTGAATATTCACCGGAAGGACTGACACTGAAGTTTCAATACTTTGGCCACATGATTTGATGATTCACTGGAAAAGACACTGATGCTGGGAAAGATTAAAGGCAAAGGAGAAGGGGGTGGCAGAGGATAAGAGGGTTAGATAGCGTCACCGACTCAGTAGACATGAATGTGAGCAAACCCTGGGACAGTGTGAAGGACAGAGGAGCCTTACAGGCTCCTGTGACCCTGTGACCACAGGGTCACAAAGAGTTGAACATGACTTAGCCACTGAACATCAACAACAATTGGGCATTTATCTTTCTCCCAATTTTTCTGTTAGAAAATAATGCAACAGAATGGCTCTCATTCCAGTCCTCGCAATTTCAGATATTACCTTAGAAAAAAGGAATAACTAGATCAAATAAGAGAATTTTTAGGCTTTTGGTATAGTAATATTACCACACTGTCTTTCAGAAAAGTTATGCCAACTTATACTCCCCACTAACAAGGTACAGGGATGCTCCTATATACCCAATGCTCTCCAAGTTTTTATTATCTATATTTTATTGTCACTTAAAAAATGAGTTACTAGTGAGGTGCACATGACCACTGATAATAATAACAGTAATAATGATAATACAATCATGACATTCACCAGGCACTTACTGTGTACCAGGCACTGCTCTAAGAGGCTTATGTGTGTGAAGTATGGCTATATTCTAGACCCCATTGTATGGATGGGGAAAATGAGGTACAGGAAAGTGAGGTCATCTGCCAATGTGTAAGTGGAGGGGTTGGGAGTTTGAATCCATGTGATCTAGTTCCAGAGTCCAGGCTCTTAATCACTAGACCATACAAGCACAAGGGGAACTATCAGGAAGAAGGAGAGAAGGGATCACTGGAAGTATCTCCGGCCTGTCACACCCTGCCCTTTATTCACATGTTCAGTTATCACCATTGGTGAGGTTGTTCCATAAGTGACAAACAAGAGCTGTCTGTTCTAAAAAACTAAATCTGAGAGCAAACTATGTACTTCCTACTGGCTCACTCATTAAAGTGACCTGTGTTTATTTCTTTGACATGTAACTATTTGCCCGGTCACACCAGTCACATTAAAGGAAGTGGCTTACTTGTCTCCTTGTAAAGTAAAGTATTCGACTGAACTGAACTGACTAAATTTCACTTCCGGGTAGAGACATACCCCTAAAGTACTGAAAGTAAGAACTGGAACAGATATATCTGAACACCTATGTTCAAAGCAGAATTGTTCACAACAACCAAACGGTGGAAGCAACTGAAGACTCCACTGACAAGGAATGGATAAACAAAATATGGTATACGTGTCCAGTGGAATATTATTTAGCCTTAAATATGAAGAAAATTCTGGCACGTGCTACAGTATAGATGAAACTTGAAAACATTAAGCTAAACAAAAGCAGTCAGTACAAAAGGAGAAATATTGTAGGATTCCACTTCTGTGAAGTACCTAAAACAGGCAAAGGCAAAGAGACAGAAAGAAGAATGGTGGTTGCCGGGGGCTGGGGGTGGCTGCCAGGGGCTGGTTGCCAGGGCCTGGGGGTGGTTGCCAGCAGCTGGGGGCAGTCAAAGGAAGCAGGGGTTGTTCTTTAATGGGTATAGAGTTTCAGGTTGGGAAGATGAAACAGTTCTAGAGATGAACAGTGGGCAAGGTTACACAGGGATGGGAATGTACTTAATGACACTGAGCTGTACATTTAGAAATGGTTTAAATGATACCTTTTATGTTATATGTACTTAACCACAATTTAAAAAAAATTTTTGAAAGCAAAGGGCCTCCTATGAGCTTTGTATCTGGTTAGGATGCTTCAGCCACTCAAGGTGAAGGTGAAGTCACTCAGTCATGTCCCACTCTTTGCGGCCCCGTGGACTGTAGCCCACCAGGCTCCTCCCTCCATGGGATTCTCCAGGCAAGAATACTGGAGTGGGTTGCCATTTCCTTCTCCAGGGGATCTTCCCGACCCAGGGATCAAACCCAGGTCTCCCGCATTGGAGGCAGATGCTTTAACCTCTGAGCCACCAGGGAAGCCCAGCCACACAGGCCCTCATCAATTCCCCATAAACCTTCCTGGGAAAGGCTACCCAACAGAAGTTGAGAGGGAATACAAATGATTAAGAGATGAAAATGCTTCTAGAAACAGTCAGTCTTAAACTACATGGAAGAACTTGTACTGACTTCCACATAAGTGAGCAGTCTGAATACCAAAAGAAAAAAAATGGACTCCAAAGGATGGACTATAGAACCACACCTGTACAGGAATCAAAGAACCAATGGGAAAATGAGGTGAGCATTCCCTAATAACTGCTGAGGATAACAAGCGCAACCGCAGGAAAGGTGTTCCCACTAGCCTATATAGATCAGCAAACCTCAGGTCTCCAGTGGCCAAGAATATCAGGTGCAGAAAAACTGTCTATCCACAAGTCAGGACTGGGGCACACTTATTAAGAAGGGTACCACCTCTGGGAGTCAGGAAGATAGCTTCCGAACACTCAGCAACTCACTGTATTCACACAGCATCACAGAATAGTTTTAGAAAGACTCAAATGCAGAACTGTTGTCTTTGTGACTTATGTAATAGAAGGTCACTATAACATTCCCAAAGACAGCTTAATCACCATGAGACTATATAAAGCTCTTCTAAAGAAAGGAAAGCTAGAACTATCAAGGCTAATCACATATTATTGCCTAACCACAAACCCAACTCTATAGACACAGGATTAGACAGTCAACACCAAGACAAGGGCTGGGCTCACCTACCAGGCCACTATCTTATATCTTGCTAACTCAAATCCTCCCTTATACATTAAGGGGGGATCTTCCCTAGTGGCTCAGACTGTAAAGCGTCTGCTTACAATGCTGGAGACCTGGGTTCGATCCCTGGGTTGGGAATATCCCCTGGTGTTGGGAGCTGCGTTAGGCATTACTGACAAAATGGAGGCATGGTCCCCAGCCCCCTCTCCTCATTCTGCAGGCACAGTTTCCAGGATGAAGGAGTTAGGCCTTGGAATTCTGACTTGTCTTTTCCTCTCCTCAGCTGAGTTGACTGAAAAGGAATATTAAGGTGCTTATTGTTCTTGAGAGGAGCATGAGAAGGCATAAAGCCTTCTGCAGCACTGCTCAGAAAATAATTCATAAAGTTAATCACTGACATTTGTTCAAGGACTTTTACAAAAGAGTATTCCAGGATGAGCACACAGGCCGTAGCTTGAGGCCATGGGAGGGATTGATATCTGAAGCCTATTTGCAGGAGAATGTTTATGGCAAAGGAGTTTACTGAACTTAGGGCTTAGAAATAATTAAAACAGTTAGAAGTTAAAGATTTAAGGAGTTTTGTAAAGTTAGCATATTTTATTATAGCTTATAGAAATCGGGAATTTTTAGAGACACTATAGCTAGAAGCCTTTTTAAGAGAGTGAGCTCAGGATGTAGGGGCAAACAGGACTTAAGAAGATAAGTAGTAAACTGAGGAATGTAGCATGAGTTACAATGTAATCACGAGTTAACTATAGGACACATTAGAGGAGGTAGATAATAGATGATAAGGTTAATTCCCAGAGAATCACTGAAGCAGGAACTCTGTTTAAGGAGCAACAATGATTTATGGAGATAATAAATCTGGGAGAGGGGGAACTGAATATGTCAAACCTCTGGGCTAACGTTTTTGTAAAGGTATAAAAGAGAATCTTAAACTTGGAATAAACAGGCAGTCCATAGAAAATTGAGAGGCTGTCTCATTGCCGACACCGTTCATCTCTTCAGGTTGAATCCCTGGCTGCTGGAGCTGGACTCCGGCACCCTAGAGAAGAAAATGATAAACCACTCCAGTACTCTTGCCTGGAAAATCCCATGGACAGAGGAGCCTGGTAGGCTACAGTCCACGGGGTTGCAAAGAGTCGGATATGACCGAGCGACTTCACTTTCACTTTTCACTTTCATGCTTTGGAGAAGGAAATGGCAACCCACTCCAGTGTTCTTGCCTCAAAAATCCCATGGACGGAGGAGCCTGATGGGCTACAGTCCATGGGTCGCTAAGAGTCGGACATGACTGAAGCAACTTAGCAGCAGCAGCCCTGTGGACTGTAGCCCAACAGGCTCCTCAGTCCATGGGATTCTCCAGGGAGTAACAGAAGTGTCTTTGTTATTCATGAGTTCCTTGGATCACACCTGAGGTTATCTAAGATAAGAAGACTCAGATTGGGGGCTGATCATCAGTAAGACCAACCATGTGATTAGAGAGGTGGGGCTTTGAGGCAGCCCAATCCTGAGAAGAAGAGAAAGGCTGGAGATTGAATCACTGGCCATGTGGATGGACTCAATCAATCATGCCACCATAATGAAAGCCCAATATACTCTCTGGACACCAGACTCAGTGAGGCTTGCTGGCTGGTGAATACAACGATGAGCTGGAAGGTGACAAACCTTAATTCCACAAAGAGAGGGTGTGAAAGCTCAGCACTTGGAACCCTCTCAGGCTGTGCCTGTGTGTCTTTATTTGGATAGTCCTGATCTATGCTCTTTAAAATTAAACTCCAGGCAAGAATACTGGAGTGGGTAGCCATTCCCTTCTCCAGGGGATCTTCCCTACCCAGGGATTGAACCTGGGTCTCCTGCATTACAGGTAGTAGATTCTCTACTGTCTGAGCCACCAGGGAAGCCTGATCTACATCCTTTAAAATTAAACTCTAACCATAAGTATAGAACTTCCTTGAGTTCTGAATCATTCCAGAAGATTACTGAACCTGAGGAGTCACGGGAACCCCCAGACTTGGCAGCCAGTCAGAAGCATTAGTGGTTTAGGGACCCCAGTTGTAGTTGGCATCTGAAGGATGCACAGTTCCAGGTCGTCAGTATCAGAACTGTAACTAAGTGGCATTAAAATAGTCCTCACAACACACACTCCCAACTGACTCAAGTGCTATCCACTGGTTTGACACTGGAGTCCACGTAACAGAGCTTCATCTACTAAAATTTAGGCAAACTGCTAATGACTAGAAGATGTTCCCCCATTCAAATACTGCCATTTGCAGCAACATGGATGGACCTAGAGATTATCGTACCAAGTAAAATAAACCAGGAAGAGAAAGATAAATATCTTGTGATATTCCCTTATATGTGGGACCTAAAATATGATATGAACGAACTTAAAAAAAAAAAAAAAGGCAGAAACAGACTCACAAGGATAGAAAACAAACTTACAGTTACCAAGGGGAAACAGGGTTGGGAAGAGAAAATTAGGAGTTTGGGATTAACATATGCATACTATTATATATATATATATATATAAAATAGATAAACAACAAGGTCCTACTGTGCAACACAGGGAACTATGTTCCACATCCTATAATAAACCATAATGGAAAAAAAATGAAAAAAAAATACACACACACACACAAATATATGTATATATAACTGAATCACTTTGCTGTATACCAGAAATTAAAACATTGTAAATAAACTATTTTAATTAAAAAAAAAAAACACAAAAAAGAAAATTTTCCCCATTCAACACTCACGCTCCTGCCTAATCTCTCAGTCTTGTCCAGCTCTTTGTGACCCCATGGACTATAGTCCACCAGGCTCCTCTGTCCATGGGATTCTCCAGACAAAACTAGTGGAGTGGATCGCCATGCTCTCCCCCAGGGGATCTTCCCAACCCAGGGATCAAACCTGCATCTCCTATGTCTCCTGCACTGGCAGATGGGTTCTTTACCACTGAGCCACCTGGGAAGTCCCACCCCTCCAAGGATTCATAGGTCATTGCCCTTCCCACCCCCAGTTGCTCCCATTCTCCATCCTTATGGCCATGTGCCTAGTCCCTTGGGGAAGATGTGCTTTCTGATGATAGATTTATTCAGCCTTGACTGGAGCTCAGGAAAACTAATTCTGAGAACACTACAGTACTGGGGAAGATTAACTGTTTCCCTGAACGTCTTTTCCAACAAAAATACAAAATTAACAGCTGGATTACATCTGGAGCCATCCAGCTGTTAATTTTGTATTAAATTTTGTGACAAATTTCCCTGCAATAAATGAACACATTCAAAGTTGTTCCTTTTCATTACCATCTCACTCACCACAGGCAGAACCTCTCCACAGGTGACATGAATCCCTTTCTCCCTTCTTTTTTCCCCTAATTACTTAAAAGTATTACATAAATGCTTCTTCACTTTTATTAAATTGGTATAAGGTTAATGTTTTCAGTATGCTTAGTACTACAATTAAAAACCTCAGCGGTCACAGTGGTCATTTTTCAAACAGAAATGATGTAAGAAGGACATCAGCTGACTGTCCTTATAATTCATGTCCTCTTTTCAGCATTCAAGGCACTCAGGACTGGGCAATCAGAAAAGTCTGCTTGCCCTCAGGGCACTTACATGCCAGCAGGGGATAAGATAAAAAAAGGGAGAGGTATGGGCAGGCATGCACTGTATGTATACATATGCATAAATAGGGGAAAAGATCAATGATGTTAATAATTGAGTGAGTGCAGATATGCAGAAGAACAGGATGTGTGCTCCTGGAGTGAAATCAACATTTTTCATTCAAAAGGGTAGGAGATGAAAACACAGAGGGATCAGATGCTTCTGAACTAAGGTATCCAATCCCTCGTAACTGTATCCTTCCCCTCCCCTGAATCTATGCCTCCTTACACTGGACATTTGACTTACCTACCTGACCTCTAAGGCTTCCCTACAGCCAGTTCTCCATCCAAGCTAAATGACCTTTACAAAACAGAAATCAGATCAGGTCACGTCCCTGATCAAAACAACCAGTATAAAACTAGCTCCACACCATGCCAGCGAGGTTCTCCGTGTTCCAGAAGTGCTTGCCCTCCAAACTCAGCATCTTGTTCCCCTCTGCAGCCTTCATGCTGAGTCTGGTTGCTCCTGCCTCAGGCACCTACACCTGCCGTTTCTTCCTGGAGCTTCTTTCACCCCGGATATGTGGATTCCACTGTTATTCACATCTGGGCAGGAACATCCCTCCCGGGAGCAGCCTCCTAGACCACTGAACCCTATATAGCACCCAATACATACTTCCTATCCCTCGCCCAGCTGGATTCTTCTCCGCCTTCATCTCTATGTGACATATGATTTACCTCTTTCTCCACTTCCTCTATCTTTTTGCACTACTGTATCTGCTGTGCCTAGACTGATGCTGGGCACACAGTAGGGGCTCAGTGAACAGCTGCCAGATGGAGGGATGAATGGCTTTGAGGATGCCACCAACCTCCTAATCCACAATCAGGTGAATCTGAGCTCTCCATGCCCCCCTGCCCCCAGACCACAGACTCTTGAGTCAGCTCTTATCGGCCAGAGCAGAAGACAACACTTTCCATCAGATTAGGCCAACTGCTCCAATTCCCTCCCTCTGTGATTCTGATCCTAAGAGCATAAGGACATCCTACAAAATCATCTGACAACCCAACATTTACCAAAATGGCCCCAAAGTGCTTCTTAGTCAATACATTTACCCAAATAGTGAGATAAGGATCGTCATCCTTTCCAACAGGCAGTGGCTAGAGAGGACTCCTGGGGAGGTAGAAACCATACCCAGGGCTCCCTTCTCTTGCACAGACTCAGTCACCACTCACTGAACTCCTTCCAAGTGGGGGCTGTGAGCTCAGCTCTGAGAGCACAATGAATCTCAAGAGTCAGTCCCTGGGGCAGGGGGCTTCATGAAGTCTAGTATGGGAGAAAGGCAAGACTGGACATCCTTCAGACAGCCACTATGAGCCTCAATGCTTTGTCCTCTCAAAAATCACTATTGGAAACAGGCTCACAGAGAATGAACTTATTGGTTACCATCAATGAAGGGTGGGGGGAAGAAATAGCTAGGGAGTTTGGAATGGACGTGTACACACTGCTATTTTTAAATAGATGGCCAACAAGGACCTACTGTGCAGCACAGGAACTCGGCTCAGTATTCTGTAATAACCTAAACTGGGAAAGAATTTGAAAGATATACATTTATATGTACAACTGAATCACTTTGCTGTACACCTGAAACTAACTCATTGTTAATAAACTATATTCCAATATAAAATAAAAAGTTAAAAAAAAAAAAAGTATGGCTGTCAGCAACCAAACTGAAATCTCGTGTGTGTGTGTGTGTGTGTGTGTGTGTGTGTGTGTGTGTGTGTGTGTGTACGTGCACTCATTGACTCACTCATGCCCAACTATTTTCGATCCCAAGGACTGTAGCCCGCCAGGCTCCTCTGTGTGTGGAATTCTCCAGGCAACAATACTGGAGTGGGTAGTCATTCCCTTCTCCAGGGGATTTTTCCAGACCCAGGGATGGAACATGTGTCTCCTGCATTGGCAGGCAGATTCTTTACTGCTGAGCCGGCAGGGGAGTCCAGAATCTTCTCTGAGGCTACTTCAAATTGCCAATATAATAAGTGACTATATTACTGCACAAAATAAAACTTTAGCAGGTACGGCCCCCCTTTCTGAGATAGTTTAAATACACAAATACCATATGTGACTAGGAATTACTGTGATAAAATATGGCAGCCGTCATTAAAAGATGGCTTCCAGTGTCAATGTAAAAAAAATTTTTTTTAATCGCTGTTGGGGAAAATATGGTGTCAATAACTATATCTCAGGGTGAAAAGTAGGTGACTGGAAGACCTTCTGGCCTGGTGGGAAGGCTTGAGTTGGGTGTGTGGGAGAAGACTGCCCGAAATCTCACCCCTAAGGCTGCCTTCAACACGTTCACAGAGGTCAAAGACAACTTTTCTCCTTTCCTCTGGGCAAGGGTAGTGACACGAAGGACAGGTCTGTAGTGACTGACAGGGCCTATCAACCTCCTGCCTTCAATCTTTCCCACATCAGGGCCTTTTCCAATGAGTCTGCTCTGCGTATCACATCAATCCTGGGATTCAGGCTCTTCAGGCAGCAAGGAGACACGCCCTGTGAGCCATGAGCCTCAGACAACTCGCCTCTGTTTGTGAGCCAGGGACCCCCAAATGTGGGAAAGAGCAGAACCCCTAGCATCTTGGCCTCTGGGATTCCTGAAACATGAACACTCTCCTTCTGAACCAGGAACAATCCAACTAGCAAGACAGGGTACAGGCTGTAGGCAGAGCCCTCAGCATCTCAGAAACAGGAAGATTAATATTAAAGTCACATCTCCCTACTTTCCTACAGCATGTTTTTATACTATGGTTCTTCTTTCAACCCCCACGGGTCTCACTGATAGATAGGTGATTGCCAAAGGTCTAAGCAGGTTAGAGGAGGGGAAGGAAAAAAAAAAAAGAGACAACTTTGGGAAAGCTCTATGCCATCATTTAATTTTTTTCTGGGAACTGAAAAAATACCACTATGACTCTAGGCGCTAAGTATCTGATTCCAGGTAAGCACTCATGCCAAAATTACTACAGAAACAAGACATGCAACACACAGAGCCTTTGTTGAGTTGCACAGTCATCATGTAAAAATGACAGTTATTTCCTTTAAGGGGTGATAATTAATATTGCCTTTACATAAGCCACTGTTTTTTAAGTTTTCCTTTTTTCCTGATGTTTTCTTGCATTAGCAATCAGCAGGGTGATCGACATCACTGTCAAGCTTTTTCTCTGAGAGATGAACACTTTAACCAACAATTTCCTGTAGGCAGAGAAGTATTCCCTTTTGAAAACTAAAGCAAGGGGATGGGGGGTTTTAGGGCATAGTTCTTGCCCCACAGCATTCTGGGATTCCCTTGCACCTGATGCCAAACCCACTGGATGAGATTCTGTCCCTACTCAAGACTTAACACAAGTGAATGTGGAACAGGAAAAACTCTCCCTTGCTTCTAAAATGCTCTCCCCATCAGGCCAGCCTTGCCTGCCAGCCATTCAAACATCCCCTGCCACCCCCAACCCCCCAGGCCACGACACTCACAGCTTATGGGATCTTAGTTCCCCAAGCAGGGATCAAACTCAGGCTCATGGCAGTGAAAGCGCCAAGCCCTAACCACTGGACTGCCAGGGAATTCCCAATTCAAACATTTTTGAGTACTTTTGTCACGTACTCAGTATGTGCTGATGAGCAGACATGATCCCAGCCCTCAAACTTTAGTGGAAAGATAGATAACAATGGATCATTCGACCACAGCATAAAAGTAGAATCTACCTAGTGATGCCACACATGTTTGCTGAGCACTGTTCTGGATGCTGAGCACATGCTGGTATACAAAACCAAGAGGACATACACAGGATAATCACAAGAACACAGAAGAAATCCATCACATCCTATCCAGGAGGATCAAGAAAGGCTTCTCTGAAAAAGGAACCCCTGGAAGGAGTCCTGAAAGGTGAAAAGATGGCGGAGGAAGGCATCCCTAGCAGAAAGTGGGAGACTGTGCTTGAGCAGAGGCACAGGTGACCAAGGACGCCCCAGGGCCTGTTCCGCTGCACTCCTGGAATGGGAGGCAGGGGGCCAAGAGCAGTCTTGGGAAGCAAGACAAGGTAACCGGGACCTTGATGCCACAGCAGACTTCCCTGTTGTTGACATTCAGTCGCTAAGTAGCGCCCAGCTCTTTGCAGCTCCATGGACTGCAGCACGCCAGGCTTCCCTGTCCTCAGCTATCTCTCGGAGTTTACTCAAACTCAAGTCCATTGAGTCGGTGATGCCATCCAATCGTCTCATCCTCTGTTGTACCCTTCTCCTCCTGCCTTCAGTCTTTCCTGCATCAGTGTCTTTTCCCATGAGTCTGCTCTTCGCATCAAGTGGCCAAAGTTTTAGAGCTTCAGCTTCAGCATCAGTCCTTCCAATGAATATTCAGGGTTGATTTCCTTTAGGATTGACTGGCTTGATCTCCTTGCAGTCCAAGGGAATCTCAAGCCTTCTCCAGTACCATACAGGGCTCCCCTGTAGAAATTTGAAGAGCCTGAATCCCAAGAGTGGCGTGATCCAACGTCCATCTCAGATATATCATGAGATGGTTTTTATCTGCAAGTATTGCCTCTCCTGCCTCAGAGGCTTGAAAATGCAAAAGACAAGCAGATTTAGATTAAGTAACTGGATACAAATACATTTCCAAAAAAATAAGAATCTTCTATTCCCAAAAATAGAAGATTCTTCCCTGTTTTAATTAGAGAAGATGGCTAGAAACCACTAAGTGGGTGGAAGGGGGTAGGGAAGGAAAAGGATGTTTTTTTTCCACAAGCCCCCAAAATTAAGTGAGCAAAAAGCAGTTTCCCAGAGACAAACAGTACTGACTTAGTAATTCTGCTAGAACTGTTCGTTTTCATCTCTTCTGGGACCAACAGAAGCTGCGTGGAAACGCTCTTCACATCCCGTGTGGCCTGCTGCCACTTCACACCTCAGTAGGAGCCACACCAGCCTCCCAGCTTTGCCGCCAAGTTCGTCATGCAGAAGCCAGCCTCTGACAGATCCAGAAAGGAGTGAGTGTACATATTCTCCCCACAGAGGATGGCTGCAGAGAAGGCTATTTTTTCCAAATGATATTTTACATTAATTTAATAGTTCAACATTCCCAAGGGCCTTCAGACTGCAGTTCCACAACATGAAGGACAATTTCAGATCCCCACAGCCCAAAATTCAACTATTAAACGTTCCATCCCTATAGACAAGATACACTTACTACTCAGAAAATGGTACCCTGAATATAATACACTGAAACAATGAGATCACACTGCGACATTATACTTTCCAATCAAAATCTAATTAAAAGTTGCTATATAGTGTATGCTGCTTATTCACCAAAGTTTAAGCCTACCAGCTATTCTAGCTTCAAATGAACTTGATAGCTTTGATACAACCACAAACTCCAATTTGATAACTACACAATTATCTGCCTTCCAAATAAAATTCTAAAGCCTAACAAGTAACATCATAATTAGGTTGGTTACATTTTTTATTATGGAAGGAAGCATATTAAATGTTACTCCCTCGAAGGCCAATGTTTCTCTTAGGGAAGCCACAAATGAAACAAACTGGGGAGTTTTGCTCATCTCCCACTACAATTTGCCAAGATGTTTAACTGCTACATTTTAGAACACTTCAAAAGTTCCCAGTCAGAAATAAAATTGAGAGATGGGTTAAAAAGTAGTTTTCTTGGACTTTCCTGACAGTCCAGTGATTAAGAATCTGTCTGCCAATGAAGGAGACATGGGTTCAATCCCTGGTCCAGGAAGATGCCACATGCCTCAGGGCAACTAAACTCATATGCCCCAACTACTGAAGCCCCTGAGACTAGAGCCTGCGCTCTACCACAAGGGAAGCCACTGCAATGAGAAGCCCGAGCACCACAATTAAGAGTAGTCCCCACTCCCCACGGCTAGAGAAAGCCCTCATGCAGCAACAAAGACCAAAAACTGCTTTACCAGACATGTTTTCATTCTCTTTCATTCATTTTTCTTAAAGATCCCAACCATCTGTTCATTGCAGCATTATTTACAATTGTCAAGATCTAGAAATAACTCAAGTGCCCATCAATGGATGAATGGATAAAGAAGATGTGGTATATATACACAATGGAACAATACTCAGCCATAAAAAAGATGAAATCTTGCAACAACATGGATAGCCCTTGAGGGCATTAAGGTAAGTGAATAACACAGAGGAAGACAAATACTGTACAATTTCTCTCATGTGGAATCTAAAGAACAAAAAATAAATAAATGAACAACCAACAGAAAGAAACACGTAGACACAGAGAAGAGTAGTGGTTGCCAGAGGGGAAAGGGTCAGGAAGGAGGGACGGGGGATGGATAAAAGGGATCAACTGTTAGACGCAAGATGGAAACTAAGCTTTTGGTGATGAATATGCTATAGGGTATATGGAAATAATAATATGATGTTGTATACCTGAAACTTATATAATGTTATAAACCAATGTTACTTCAATAAAAAATAAAAATAGATCTTAACTATCCTAACAGTTGTGTACCAGCACAGGGAACACCCAGCATGGATCATTATTTAACCATTCCCCTCCTTCATACAACTCAACTATGTCCAGCAACAATCACACAATAATTATCATTCTACTCTTGAATCCTTTAGTTTTAAAATGAGTATTCAAGTCATGTGGCAGCCTGGATGGGAGGAGAGTTTGGGGGAGAAATGGATACAGGTACATGTATGGCCAAGTCGTTCTGCTATGCGCCTGAAACTATCACAACACTGTTAATCAGCTATACCACAATACAAAATAAAAAGCTTAAATAAATAAAATGAAGGCCAATTTTAAAGTAACTTCTAAAAGACAGCACAATTTTTCTTCCATGATCTAAAATACACACTTACCCAGCAACATGACACCTAGGAGTTCTCTCTCTCTTTTAAATCTTAGTCACACATTAAAACCTCCAAATGGTCACACAGAGTGACGGAAGTGAAAAAGCTCAATTTCTGTTTCTTCATCTTAAACTGCACTATCACTGTTTATCTCGAAGTCCTATTTAAATTTAAGAACAGGTTGTACCATGAGGACAAAAGGCACGAAGTACTCCTAAAGAAGCTCCAACACAGCCAAAGCACTGGGATCAAGTCAATGAGTATCACTTAGTCCACGAGAGTCAGGGCCAACTGGATAACAGAGCTGCCCAAATTGATTTCCACGTACAATACAATGCTTATTAAAGGGAAAGCTTTTAAAAACATGTGCTAATCTGTGTAACTAAATATATACTTGAAAAGTGAAAGTGTTATTCACTCAGTAGTGTCCAACTCTTTGTGACCCCATGGACTGTAGCCTGCCCTCTCCTCTGAACGTGGAATTCTCCAGGCAAGAATACTGCAGTGGGTAGCCATTCCCTTCTCCACGGGGTCTTCCCGACCCAGGGATCAAACCCAGGTCTCCCACATTGCAAGCAGATTCTTTACCATCTGAGTGTTTATGTATATACGGGTTTCTCAGGTAGTGCTCGTGGTAAAGAACATGCCTTCCAATGCAGGAGACATAAGAGATGAGGGTTCAGTCCTTGGCTCTGGAAGATCCCCTGGAGGAGGGCACTGGCAACCCACTCCAGTATTCTTGCCTGGAGAATCCCATGGACAGAGGAGCCTGGCGGGCTACAGTCCATGGGGTCATAAAAACATCAGACATGACAGAAGAGAATTAGCACAGCACATCTGTATACAGTTATTTGGCACTTTTTAAATGTCGGAATATAACTGCTTTGCAAAGTTAGTTCCTGCTGTTCAACGTCATCAACCAGCTATGTGTGTGTATTAGTCGCTCAGTCATGTCCGGCTTTTTGCGACCCCATGGACTACAGCCCACCAGGCTCCTTTGTTCATGGGATTTTCCAAGCAAGAACACTGGAGCAGGTTGCCATTTCCTACTCCATTTCTTCCTCGCCTAGGGATCAAATCTGCTGTCTCTTGCATCTCCTGCAGAGGCAGGCAGATTCTCTACCACTGGGCCACCTGGATTACTTGGCCATAAAAAGGAATAAAATTAAGTCAGTTGAAATACTGTATTAATAGATGGTCCTAGAGTCAGTCACAGAGACTGAAGTAAGTCAGAAAGAGAAAAACAAATACCATATATTTATACATGTATATGGAATATAGAAAAATGGTACTTAGGAACCTATTTGCAGAGCAGGAATAGAGATGGAGATGTAAAGAAAGGATTATATTATTTATATGTTGTTTTTCAGTCTCTAAGTTGTGTCCAACTCTTTGCAACTCCATGTACTGCAGCATGCCAGGCTTTCCTGTCCTTTACGATCTCCCAGAGTTTACTTAAACTCATGTCCATGGAGTTGGCAATGCCATCCAACGATCTCATTCTCTGTTGCCCCCTGCCCCCAGTCTTTTACATGTATATTATATATATACAATTTACATAATCATATGTAAATTATTCCCTGGAGAAGGAAATGGCAACCCTCTCCAATACTCTTGCTTGGAGAATTCCATGGATGGAGGAACCTGGCAGGCTATATAGTTCATGGGGTCGCACAGAGTCTGTCACAACTGAGCACACACACATACATATATATCAATTATTCAGGACTTAGACAAGCAAAAGGGTTTTTCCCAGAAAGTACTTTATCATTAGCTTTGTTTAGAACTGCCCACACAAGCTGATAATGAAAAGAAGCAGAAGGTTGAAGTCAGCTGTATTGGTTTTAGGCCCTCTGACAGCCCCACTTGGAGTGGACCACGCCCAGGGCCCCACTCATGGGAGGCAGCTGCACATAAGCAAAAGAAGCCTACAAACAGAAGCCTTCTGAACACACAAAAATGTAAAAGTTCAGACACAGAAGCTTTTGTGTCCCCAACATTTGTAGTGAGGGTAAAACAGGACTTTTCAACATCAGCCCTACTGACTATCCGGGCTGGGTAAGTCTCTGCTGTGGGTGTGTCCTGTGTGTCAGAGGGTGTTTATCTATACGCCAGGCCCTACCTACTGCAGTCACAGACCAGCAATACACTCCCATACCCTCCACCCTAAGAGGTGAGAAAGGTCATCCCCCATCACTGTACAGCTGAGAGTCCCTGGGGTGGAGGTTAGAACACCTTGGAACAACACACAGATCAAACAAGTGCTCACCCCAGGGAAGGAGACTTTTTTAATAGCATCCTTTTAATTCTTAACAAGTACCTCTATTTCTTATTCAAACACACACATTTAAATACATAAAGAGTATGCCACTGAGAAAAACACCAGCAGCCCTCACGAATTATTTTCCTTTATTTTCAAATATTTCCCTAGTGAACAGAAACAAAACTAGCATCTTCCCAAAAAGGCCATTCAAACCAGTGAAAGATACTCTGTAAACAAGGACATAAATGATTATTTTAAATAAAGTGTTTCTGGATTCTCCCTTGGAATCACTTCTTTCACGCCCTGTTCTAACTTGCTGTGGCTTCTCCAGGTCAAGGCAGCCTGGAAGGAGCCAATCGGAAAGGTGGTATCAAGGCCGGTATTGGGTACCCAGAGAACCTGGCAGAGAGGCAGCCTGGGTATTACAAAAAAGCCTAGCTTGGAAACCTGGCTTTGAGTCTCTGTTCTGTCTAGCACCTTCTCAACCTGGGGCCCTGCCCAAATCACAACCTCCCAAGAAGCTAGCTTTTATTTATGAAATCACGGGTGATTGATGTATGCTTCTGAGAGCTGCCCTGAGAACTAAATCATTTTGTAACAGGAGGGAAGGGGGCAGGGCACAACTTTTGAAAGTATGACATAGTCCAAGGACACAACAGAAACCAGTTAGAATCAAATGGGTCCAAGATGGTGGAGAAGTCCACTTTAAGGGATCCTCAATCAGCAAGCTAAATGGCACACCCAGAGGCGCCATGACAGTTCCAAAGCACTGTCAAAAGACCAAGGAGTGGGTGGTGGCCCAATTCCTGGAAATCTCCACCCCATCTCCAAAACAGATGAAACAATCCTCCCACCGATTAGCATATGAAATTACCCAGCCTATAAAAACTAACCACACCACAACTGTGATGGCCCAAACAGTCTGTGGAATGTGCTTCTCTCTGAATCTGAATAAATCCATTTCTTAACTATCACTTTGTCTCTTCTGCAATGAGACATCAAGAACCTGAACTTCATTAGGTCCTGAAACCAGATACCGTGGGTTTTATCTGGGTTCGACTCCCAGCCACGTGGGTTTGAGTCCCAATGTGAGGTAAACGGTTTCAATTTGAACTATGTGGAGGTTTTCATACACATGTCAAATATTACTACCTTTATTGTAGAATTATACACGTCAAGAATCTCAACCAGAGGTAACTGTTGGCCTTACCCACAGGAGTTTTATCACTGAAAAGAGCTGCAAGGTCGGTTCCAACAGCATCAACAGCAGATTCAGGAGATGGAAAAGAGTAGGAGACAAATATGAAAGCGTAGAACACGTGGTGAAGGGCAGGGAGCCTGACTGCCTGGTTCTCATCCCACTGGGTGACGCTCAGCAACCTTCTGGCCTTATGCCGCCTTGGTCTCCATCTACAAACTGGGGAAAACAGTGGCACCATGATGGCCATCATTTGAAGTCACGATGCTCTATAAAATCTACAAAAATCGTGAACACTGACTTGGCAAATATTAAACCAGTGCTCCTAGGGAAAGGGAATACGGGGTTAGGTTTCCATGATCCTCTA
Organism: Redunca redunca; assembly: GCA_006410935.1. Lineage (NCBI taxonomy): Eukaryota > Metazoa > Chordata > Mammalia > Artiodactyla > Bovidae > Redunca > Redunca redunca. The sequence goes on along the minus strand of SJYQ01001400.1, from coordinate 61,197 downwards.
ATTAGAACATTTTGGTCATCTGATCAATGCATAACCATCCACTTGGACTTCCCTGGTGATCCAGTGGTTAAGACTCTGTGCTTACACTGCAGGGGGTGTGGATTCAATCCCTGGTTGAGGAACTAAGATTCTGTGTGCCCACTAAATAAATAAATAAAACAAATATTTAATTTCATCTATTAATTTTTCTAAAACATCAGAAATAAATTATTTTAAAAATAGATCACTGTGTTTTATGTTTCTGTTTTAGGACACCTTATTTACTATATTGTGTTGGTTCATTAAGCTGAAATTGCGTCCAAAAGGGCTAAGCTCATGCTTGAAGCAGCTTATCCAATATACCTGTTTTCTCCCTAAGGCACAGCACAAACTTCTTGCCCTCAGGAACTCTAGATACAGTCCCAGCCCTAGGCTTGGGGGCCATCTTAAACAACAAAATCACCAGTCAAAAAAAAAAAAAAAAAACACCTCAAAAATGCCAAGAGTTGCACTAATTATACCATGAAGAGGAAACTGAAAGTGAAGTCATTCAGTTGTGCCCGACTCTTTGTGACTCCATGGACTGTAGCCTACCACGCTCCTTAGTCCATGAAATTTCCTAGGCAAGAGTACTGGAGTGGGTTGTCATTTCCTTCTCCAGGGGATCTTCCCAACCCAGGGACTGAACCCGGGTCTCCCCCACTGCAGGCAGATGCTTTACCGTCTGAGCCACCATGAAGAGGACACCTACTTAAAGTATAAGACCTGAAACAAAAAGGCAGAAGATCTCCTGAGCTGGGAATGAGCACATCAGTAGCTCAAGTTGTCCTCCACTCTGTGTCTGTAAAGGGTTCCACAAGCACTGCAACTACTAATTTGGGTGTTCAGTTCAGTCACTCAGTCGTGTCCGACTCAATTTCAACAAGGAAGCAAATATGTACATACAGAATGTGCAAATAATGAGGATCAACTGTACTGAGTTGCTGTGAGTGGGTCTGATGATTCAATGAATGAATACAGATAAAGTGCTGAAACACTGCCTTCCCCGTGTATAGTAAAGTGTAAGTTGCCCAGCTGTGTCCTACGCTCTGCGACCCCATGGACTACATGGTCCGTGGAATTCTCCAGGCCAGAATACTAGAGTGGGTAGCCTTTCCCTTCTCCAGGGGATCTTCCCAATGCAGGGACTGAACCCAGGTCTCCCGCACTGCACGCAGATTCCTTACCAGCTGAGCCACAAGGGAAGCTGTGTATAATAAGCACTCCACAAATGTTCTTTGTAATTATTAGGGAGTCAAACACATCCATAACATATCACATGGTGTAAAAAGTTGAGCTCTTTCAAATCCTGAAAGATGATGCTGTGAAAGTGCTGCACTCAATATGCCAGTCAATTTGGAAAACTCAGCAGTGGCCACAGGACTGGAAAAGGTCAGTTTTCATTCCAATCCCAAAGAAAGGCAATGCCAAAGAATGCTCAAACTACCACACAATTGCACTCATCTCACATGCTAGTAAACTAATGCTCAAAATTCTGCAAGCCAGGCTTCATCAATATGTGAACCATGAACTTCCGGATGTTCAAGCTGGTTTTAGAAAAGGCAGAGGAACCAGAGATCAAATTGCCAACATCCGCTGGATCATGGAAAAAGCAAGAGAGTTCCAGAAACACATCTATTTCTGCTTTATTGACTATGCCAAAGCCTTTGACTGTGTGGATCACAATAAACCGTGGAAAATTCTGGAAGAGATGGGAATACCAGACCACCTGACCTGCCTCTTGAGAAATCTGTATGCAGGTCAGGAAGCAACAGTTAGAATGGGACATGGAACAACAGACTGGTTCCAAATAGGAAAAGGAGTACGTCAAGGATGTATATCGTCACCCTGCTTATTTAACTTATATGCAGAGTACATCATGAGAAAATGCTGGACTGGAAGAAGCACAAGCTGGAATCAAGATTGCCAGGAGAAATATCAATAACCTCAGATATGCAGATGACACCACCCTTATGGCAGAAAGTGAAGAGGAACTAAAAAGCCTCTTGATGAAAGTGAAAGAGGAGAGTGAAAAAGTTGGCTTAAAGCTCAACATTCAGAAAACGAAGATCATGGCATCTGGTCCCATCACTTCATGGGAAATAGATGGGGAAACAGTGGAAACAGTGTCAGACTTTATTTTGGGGGGCTCCAAAATCACTGCAGATGGTGATTGCAGCCATGAAATTAAAAGATGCTTACTCCTTGGAAGGAAAGTTATGAGCAACCTAGATAGCATATTCAAAAGCAGAGACATTACTTTATCAACAAAGATCCATCTAGTCAAGGCTGTGGTTTTTCCAGTAGTCATGTATGGATGTGAGAATTGGACTATAAAGAAAGCTGAGCACTGAAGAATTGATGCTTTTGAACTTTGGTGTTGGAGAAGACTCTTGAGAGTCTCTTGGACTGCAAGGAGATCCAACCAGTCCATCCTGAAGGAGATCAGTCCTGGGTGTTCATTGGAAGGACTGATGTTAAAGCTGAAGCTCTAATACTTTGGCCACCTGATGCAAAGAGCTGACTCATTTGAAAAGACCCTGAACCTGGGAAAGATTGAGGGCAGGAGGAGAAGGGGATGACAGAGGATGAGATGGCTGGATGGCATCACCAACTCAATGGACATGAGTTTGGGTAAACTCCAGGAGGTGGTGATGGACAGGGAGGCCAGGCATGCTACGGTTCATCGGGTTGCAAAGATTCAGACATGACTGAGTGACTGAACTGAAAAAGCTTAACAAAATTGTGAAAAAAAGACTACAGATGGTGACAGAAAACCACAGAAATATGGCATGGAAGAAAGAAATAAAATTTTAGAAAATTTCTTCCCTAAAGCTATCATCCATTCAATCTATTATCTTCCTTTCTCTCCACCAAAAGGTTACACTCTTCAGGCCAACCCTCTACCTGTCTGCTCTGACATACATTCTCTGGACACCTTGTCCTTTTTGCAACATATTGTAGCAAACTCCATTTATCAAACTCTCCTGCCAACTAGCTTCCACTTAGGCGGGTATCAGCGGCTTCTTGGAAGACAGGAGCTGGAAAAAGGCTGGGGTCTCTCACCCCTTTTCCATCCACCCACCGGCATATCTGCCAGGGATTCAGTCCTTTCTGGTATCATGGCTAACTCCCATGTCCCCTGCAGCCCCAGGGCTGGGTATCTTCCGGGGGCTGCACACGGACTCTTTGGTATGTCACGGTCACCTCTTCCATCACCTACAAACCCAGTTTTGTGTAGAAAGTTCTCTGTTCACAATGCTTAGTCCAGTTACCCTGACATGCCACCACACATGACTCCAGAAGGACGCTAAACCAGGCAAATCTCCTGCCAAGACCAGCCCCACCACACACAGATGCCCCATCCCTCCTGCAACCGCACCTCTCACATCTGGGCTCTCTGGATTAAGGACAAATAAAGGTCCTTTGGTTTCTCTTTTTTAATTCACTGCTTGCAGGGGGAAAAAAATGCACTTACAAAACTATTAGAACTAAACTATGAGAACTATTCTTCAGCTTTTTATCAAGTATATTACCTTCCCCATCTTTCAACATAGGCTCCTGGCTGCCCCTGCACCAAAGGCTTCTCGCTATATAAGTGTTATTTACTTTAAAAAGATTAAGCAGTACTCTCAACTCCTACACACCTTGATTTTTTTAAAAAAAGATCCAAATGCAGCCAAGGGCACATGGCCAATTTACTGTCCTGGTCGGCACTGGCCACTGCTGGCTGCTGACAGCGGCTGGTATAATCAATGTCCATTAATCCTGAGGCAATTTCCAATCTTCTCCTCCCATTGTTTCTTATCCAGGGCATATAAAAATGTAACGCCTGACCATAATCACATACAAGCATGAAAAGAGAAGTAAGCCAGCTCATGCAGATAAAAGGATGCAAGAGTGAATCAGAGAAGCAGGAGGTGGTGGTGGGGGGGATTGTGGGCAATGCTTGCTATGCACAGAACGCACATTCCTCTTCTCCCTGGACACACAACTGGAGGAGGTGTCTCAGCAAGGGGCAGGGGCGGGGGGCGGGGTCCAGGGGACCTGTATCTGTGCCCCCTTCCAGGGGCTAGAATGAGCACTGCAGGGTGACCCTGAAGGGCAAGGGTTCACGAAGTCAAGCCCTATCCAGCCTTGGTCACTAAACAGCATTTTTTTCCGTTGAAGTGTAGTTGATTTACAATATTGTGTTTCAAGTATATAGCAAAGTGATTCAGCCATACATATATATCTTCTTATTCTTTTCCATTTTAGGTTACTGTAAGATGTTAAATATTGTTTCCTGTGCTATACAGTGAGTCCTTGTTTATTTTATATATGGTAAAGGGCTTCCCTGGTGGCTCAGAGGTTAAAGTGTCTGCCTCCAATGCGGTAGACCCAGATTCAATCCCTGGGTTGGGAAGATCCCCTGGAGAAGGAAACGGCAACCCACTCCAGTACTCTTGCCTGGAGAATCCCATGGACGGAGGAGCCTGGTGGGCTACAGTCCATGGGGTCGCAAAGAGTCAGACACAACTGAGTGACTTCACTTCACTTTCAATGTGCATCTATTAATGCCATACTCCCAATTTATCCTTCCCCCTCTTCCCCTTTGGTAACCATAAATGTGTTTGTCTATGAGTCTGTCTCTGTTTCATAAACAAGTTTGTTTGTACTATTTTTTAGACTCCATATAGAAATGATATAATATTTGACTTTCTGACTTACTTCACTTAGCCTGATAATCTCTAGGCCCATCCATGTTGCTGCCAATGGCATTATTTCATTATTTTCATGGATGAGTAATATTCCATCACATATTTGTACCACATCTTCTTATCCATTCATCTGTGAATGGACATTTAGGTTGTTTCTATGTCTTGACAATTATAAATAATGCTTCAAAGAACACGGGGTGCATATATCTTTTCCAATCCAAGTTCTCTCCAGGTATATGCCCAAGAGTGGGATTGCTGGATCAGATAACTCTAGTTTTTTTGAGGGGCCTCCATACTATTTTCCTCAGTAGCTGCACCAATTTACATTCCCATCAACTGTGTAGGAAGTCCCCTTTCTCCAGAATGTATTATGCTAAATTAATTCTTTAAAAAATTTTTATTTTTAATTAGAGGATAATTACTTTACAATATTGTGATGGTTTCTGCCATACATCAACATGAATTGGCTAAATGTCCCCTCCTTCTTGAACACCCCTCCTGCCTCACTCCCCATCCAACCACTCTGGGTTGTCACAGAGCACAGGCTTTGGGCTCCCTGTGACATAAAGCAAACTCCCACTGGCCACCTATTTTACATACGGCAGTGTATATGTTTCAGTGCCATTCTCTCAAATCATCCCATCCTCTCCTTCCCCCACCGTGTCTACAAGTCTGTTCTTTATGGCTGTACCTCCTTTGCTGCCCTGCAAGTATGATCATCAGTACTATCTTTCTAGATTCCATATATACATATTAATATATGATATTTGTCTTTCTCTTTCTGACTTACTTCACTCTGCATAATAGGCTCTAGGCTCATCCATCTCATTAGAAGAAGTCAGATGCATTCCTTTTTATAGCTGGGTAATAGTCCATTGTGTGTATGAACTACAACTTCCTTATCCATTCATCTGTTGATGGTCATCTAAGTTGCTTCCATATCCTGGCTATTGTAAATAGTGCTGCAATGAACACTGGGGTTCATGTGTCTTTTTCAATTACAGTTTCCTCAGGGTATATGCCCAGTAATGGGATTTTGGGGTCATATGATAGTTTTATTCTTAGTTTTTAAAGGAATCTCAATATGTTCTCCATAGTGGCTATATCAATTTACATTTCCACAGCAGTATAAGAAGGTTCCCTTTTCTCCAAACCCTCTAAATGACTTTTTATTTAAAAGGGGTCATTTCCCCATCTCCACCAACCTAAAACTATGAACGAGGGAAAAAAAAAAAAACTTGCAAAAACTTGCACTGGGTACAAAATGACTATCCATATCGAAACACACACATGCCCACACACACCCGAGGTCCTTCTGTTACAGAAGGTAAACGCATGGATGTGGGCAGACATCTGGTCAAAGTGGCCATGGGGGTACATGAAGTAATCCCCAGCATGTCCCTTCCAGACAGATCTCCAAAGGGAGAACCATCTGAGTGAGGGTCACAGGAACAAGCACTGTTCCTGGTTCCCCAGGTCCTGTTAGGGAGAACTGTGCCCTGCAGAGCAACAACGCTTTTACTGTGTAGTACAAAAAACTAGGATTCAGAGAGGTCAGGGTGGGCCTTTCAGCAGATACAGAGCTAAGACCCCTGTCTCCCAGGTCAGTGCTACTCCAAGCGGGGCAGGGGCACATCCACAGAGCAGGGCCAGTCCACAAAGAGTTTCTGGTCTTTGAAGGACCAAAACGGAGGGTAAGTGTTGACTTTTACAGCCAGTGGACAGGGTAATTTTATGTCTTTGAATCTCATAATAAAATTGAAGGCTTGTATTTTAGACTTCTTTTTTTATCTCACTTTTCTAGTAATTTATTTTTATAGAAACAGTCTGTGATGGTTTAGAATTTTAAAAGCTGGTTCTCTTTCTGTCGGCACCCAGAGTCCCCAGACTTTTCTACCAAGATCACTGCACCCTCTTCCCCAATCCTTCCTGCCTCAGGCTCACCCAGGGTCTCCTCCACCCACGCTTCACCCTTCCTTTCCAGGAGGTGCCTCCCTTAGACAGGTGAAGTTTCCCGGAGCCCCTCCAATGCGTGCACTGTGGACACCGATTCCTGTGAGCCATCCTGAGCTCAGGCCAAAAGGAAGTCAAGAGATTGATCAGTCCTCCATCCACACAGTTACAATAACACAGGACTGTGGTCCCAGAAAGGCTTCCCTGCTGGCTCAGTGGTAAAGAATCCATCTGCAATGCAGGAGACCTGGGTTTGATCCCTGGGTCGGGAAGATTCCCTGAAGGAGGATATGGCAACCCTCTCCAGTAGTCTCACCTGGAGAATCCCATGGACAGAAGAGTCTGGCAGGCTACAGTCCATAGGGTCACGAAGAGTCAGACACGACTTAGCAGTTAAACAACAATGACAACAACTAGTCCCAGAAGGCAGTCACAGTACAAGAAGAAAGGACTGGAAACCTGTCAGTGGCACTTACCCACATAAATTAACCCAAGAGAGAACCTCAGCATCCCTGACAGATGCTGTCTATCCATTTATCTCAACCTGGGATGACAAGTGAAGGAGACTTTGCCTCTCTCCTCCAGGGAGATGGGGATACATGGAGAGATCCCACACTGGCTTGGAGAGAAAGGAGAGATTATTTACAGAGTGTCATGTGTGTGAGTGTGTGTGTATGAGTATGCGTGCGTGAGAGTGTGCACACATAAGAGAGAGTGTACATATCAGAGAGAGTGTGTCTCTATATGTGGCATCAGGTATGATGAAGTATTATGGGAAGGGAAGGGGATGTGGAGACCACATTAGCTCCGCCCAACAGGACCCACTGAACAACCCCTTACAAGGGAGCCGGAGCTAGTGGGGAGGAGGACCTGGAGAGAAGGATTTAAACACATAGATCTCCTTGAAAATGAATGAAGAGAAAACCAGACAGATCGCAATGATGGTTATGACCTAGCAGAAGGAACAAAAGAAACCCCAGGAAACAGCAGGGTCAGGCAGCACCGCCCCTTCCCAGAGTATGGACACTATGTGGGGCTCAGTGTCTGTCTCGGTTCCAGGGAGACCACATATTTTCAGAATTTCCAGAGACAAAAGGATGGTAATTTAAATTTAAATTTTCAGCACCTCTCGGTTATTAAGACATATGTCAACCATGGATCAAAAAGGCAGGGAGTCAAGGGGGATGTAAATGAGCGAGTGTTCTGCTAAGTTGCTGCACTTTTCTGGGTATTTGAAATTAAAACAAAATTTTTTTTCAAGTAAACCAGAGAACAGATGCATGATGCTGTTTTGAAACTTCTTGCCACGAACGGGGAGCTCTGATTAGATCCTGTCCAAACTGGGCATGCCTTGGGAAGACAACTGCTCTGCTGTTCCCTGTCTGGCCCAGGGACAAGACAAGGTGCAGCCCCTGCCCTGACCTCCACCCTGCACCCCCACCTATCCCCGAGGCCAGCAGGGCTAACCCAGTGTGGTTATTATCAACAGGCAGCAGCTCTCTAGCTAGAACATAGGCACCTCATGGGCTTTGAGAAGGAGGACTGAGATGGAGTTCCCATGCGTGCCATAGGCAGAGGGCCAGGGAGGTGACAACCACCCTCAGCTGATTTTCTTCCCAAAGCCTGTGGCCACCATCAAGCCGGCTCAACAGCCTATCCCTGCCTGACTCCAGGCAGGCCACACACTGGACTCAGCTGCCTAGCACATGGCCAAAGTCAAGCACTGACATTTCCTAAGACGAGACTCATGTTCCAGGAACCACAGAAAGAAATCGGAGCACAGAGTGAAGGCTGTTTCATTTTAATTGCACCCCAGGCATGCCATCTAAGCACCCGCCTTTCTGTTACACCTCTTCCAGGATTACTCATCTTTGACGCCAACAGGAAAACATCATGAACTTGAAACCCCATCACCTGGATTTGTGGATGACTGTACTTCAGTGCCTGCACTAGCAGGATACAAATAAAATGAAACCAAACTTTTCTACCTAAGACCTGTTTCTCTCTGACATTCGTCGTTTCAGCTCATCCTGAAGCCACATGCCAGGATGCTCACTCCCTGCCGATGATGTGAAGGGAGTAAGGCCAGTCCTTCTGCTCAAGAAATTTACAGTTTACACAGACCCACAATGAATACAATGCCTTCCGCTGCCCTCCCCCATCTCCTCCGCTTTCTTTTGCAGTGTGCTCATGTGATCTACTGGGGTGGCTATGGTTTTAATTTTTATGTTTTTATCATCAACACTGTATCTTTCAGACATCCCTGGTGGTCCAGTGGTTAGGAGTCCTCCTGCCAATGCAGGGGACACAGGTTCCATCCCAGCCCAGGAAGATTGCCCAGGCTGCAGAGCAACTGAGTCCATTCGTCACAACTGCTAAGCCCGTGCTCCACAACAAGAGAAGCCACTGCAATGAGAAGCCCACACCGCAACTAGAGAAGGCTTGCACACAGCAATAACCCAGGACAGTCAAAAATAAATAATTTGAAACAAAACACGACATCTTTTTCTTCCAGTCCTATCTCTAGAAACAAAATGGAGAAGATGTTTCCTTGAGAAATTAAGGCATAAAAAAACAGGTGTGGGATCTACCAACCTATCTGAGAAACACCCCTTCTTTTTTTTCCTACATGTATTTCTTACCACAGACTCCGCGGCAGAGCTCGAAGGTCATTTGTTTGCAGAAGCCAACCACCTCCCTGATCTAAACTGTTAGTTTAGATCATATGATTATACATAAACCCAAGCAGAAAGCCAGGACATCTTTTTCGCAGCTGAGTCAGAAGAGAGATGATGGTTTTACAAACTGGCCAGGGGACAAAGGTAACTGCTTCTTCTACCTTCAGGAAGATCCAACCACTGGCCAAGCCCTAGGTATTGTCGAAATGTGGAGAGTGTGCTTTCTATCCTGAAGGCTATTTAAAGGATGATAAGAAACGCAAACTCATCTGTGATATGGCTTTCAAGTTATAAATGTCAATGACAGCCAGTCTGCTGCATTGGGAACTCCTCCAACAGGTTGACAACGGCCCAATTCCACGGCTCTGGAGGAGGCCGACAGACAGCTGCTCTTTCAGCAGTTATATCGAAAGGAGCCAACAGGCCCTTCCAAAGGCAGCTAGGTGTTGGCGTGCTGAAGGGGGAAGGTGATGCCATTCCTGGTGGCAGACAGGCAGTCCAGGAGTGCCACGATATGCCAACATGTCTGCCTGCTCCATGGAGACTGTTAACCCAACACAGTACAGGGGGGCAAAAAATATCACAGGAGAGCCAGAAAAGATGAGTATCCTTCCCAGAGCACAGGCCACAGCACCTGGGTACCAGGGACCACAGACCCAGTCCTGAGTCTTCAGCATGTCAGCCTGCTATGCCCCCAGCTGCCACGCTTGGCAACTCTTGCAGGGCAGTGAACGAACTTCCCTATCTGTCCACACTACACTAGTTTCAGACAGACCCTTGAAGACAGATGGTTTCACTAAACCAGTCTCTGAAATGAAGCTCATTCCCTTTAAGTCCTATGTGTGATGTGGGGGTGGGGAGGCTGTGTAAGATGGATTAAATATGCTTGTTCCATCTCAGACAAAATCTTTAGAGATGCAAAATCTCTTTGAGGTTCTGAAAGAGACACTTATTTTCTCTGGTTTGTCCCAGCGGGACAAACTCTCAAGGTGACAGGGAGAAGCCTCTGATAAAAGTCACACGGTCACATGATTTCAGTTCTAACTAAGGCTTTTATTCACAGACATTCATCTGCTTGTCAGTTGCTGGGGTGGTTTTTCTTCTGTGATGTTAAGGACAAAATTTGTTCAAAGACCCACAACATGAAAGAAACACCAATTATGAATGCTTAATGTTTCATTCTGCTGGCCCCATAACCTCAACACCCAAATCTATCAGCCTGTAAAATCCAAAAATTCTGCTCCCAAGTTCAAAGTCTGATTTACCAAGGTGACTCTCAAAGGTAGCTTAGATCATGGTTTTCAGCACTCAGGACTATTCGTACTAGAACAGGAACGTACTTAGCAAATTGCTTCCTCCATAAAATATGTTCATAACTGGGGCTAAGGAAAATATACTCTTTCACAACATTCTTTGATACGGACACAGTTCAGAGATCATGCGGTCCTCATGAGTCACACTCTCCAGTTCATTGGCTTTGTTATGTTCACACCACGATCCTCTGTGTCTGAAGAGGCCCGCACTCCTATCTAAGAGTATCTGGCCAAGATTCAGTTCAATACAGCTATGTTTGATAATGATTGAATACGGTAATAGGTGACCTTCTGCTCCAGTCACTTTACTAATTCGAAGCAGATAAAATATCCTTGCCCAATTAACCCAAACGATACACTTCACCAGGTCTTAACCAGATAGCCAGAAACGTACATGCCCTTGGCACTGGGTTGTACTAGAAGAGTGATCCCCTGGCCCTTGGGGTCTTGATGGTTCCAAACGCTCTGACTCAAGTACTTGGTGCTCTCCCTAAGGGCAAATATCCCAGTCTGTGCCTAAATATCTGCTTATTATAGTACTTACATGGCCTGATGGCTCTGCCTCCAAAGTCCACTTTAGAACAGTAATCACTCCTGCAATCACAAAGACAAAGACATCTTTAAGTTTCTCCTCTTTACGGACTTGAGCCACTGCAAACAGGCTGACAAAGAGCTTCTACGAACTATGCCTCACATTTTGGAACCCAACAGCCTTTTAAGATAAACACCTAAAAATAGCTAGATGAGAATTCCCTATCACTCCAACACCCAGAGGCATATCTCTAAAAAGTTACATTATCTCACTTGTTAGGATCCAAATCCATCCATTATTAGTTCAGCAGGAGTAAGGCTCCATTTGGCAAAGATGGAGCATCTCCATAGAACCACTCTCTTGTTCTAAGTCTCAGGAGGCATTAAACCAAAGCTTTTACCAGGCCTAATGCTTTCCGGACTGAACTACATTAATTCATACACGCAGTCTGAAGTATATGCATACACACAACTTTAAAAATATATAGCTCTGTGACAAAAAAAACAAGGAGTTTGCAATACGCGATTAAACCAATTGAATAACAAGCCTGTTCATTTAAATATAACAGATTACTCAAAGCTGCTTCACCTTGAGAAAGCAAACCAGAAGAGCAGTAAAAAGCCATTTTAGAAATATATCTACTATGTGCTTGTGATATCACTAATATTTTCCCTAAATAACACTCCTGTTCAGTAAAAGGGGGAAAACAGTCCTTTTACAGATACATACAGTGTGTTTCTGATATTCATGGAATTTATCAGCAGATAATTATAGAACTGAGCACTCAGTAGAGAGAGAGACGGAAGGAGGGAGAGAAAATAAAGACCAAGCTACACAGATCCATCTTCAAGCTGACTATCCAGAAGCTTTTTAAGACTAGCCAACAGGTCTACCTCTTCTGTAAGCCCCTCGTGGAAGAACATGTACCATCTTCTGCTGAAAAACATTTGATAAAGTTTTGCTTTTTATTTCCAAATATGGTCTGCAACATATAACTTCCCTTCACAGTTCAGTCGCTCAGTCATGTCCGACTCTTTGCGACCCCATGAATCGCAGCACGCCAGGCCTCCCTGTCCATCACCAACTCCCAGAGTTCACTCAAACTCATGTCCATTGAGTCCATGATGCCATCCAGCCATCTCAACCTGGGTCGTCCCCTTCTCCTCCTGCCCCCAATCCCTCCCAGCATCAGAGTCTTTTCCAATGAGTCAACTTTTCACATGAGGTGGCCAAAGTACTGGAGCTTCAGCTTTAGCATCATTCCTTCCAAGTTGATCTCCTTCAGAATGGACTGGTTGGATTTCCTTGCAGTCCAAGGGACTCTCAAGAGTTTTCTCCAACACCACAGTTCAAAAGCATCAATTCTTCGGTGCTCAGCCTTCTTCACAGTACTAACATTTTTGTCTGTGTCAACAATCTCTGAACAATAGCAGAGGGCTGTGCACTGGGGCAACTTATAAGAGTAGATTCAATCTATTATCATTCTAAAACCATGATTTCCATGAAACAGTCTGGCCTCAAATGTTTGCTGAGGAAGGGTAGAAGGCTGGAAGGGTACCAAAGCAATGCCAGTGATCACATGACCCTTTTAATGCCAGCTATTATCTGAGATGACAGCTTTGAGGTGAAGGAATGGGTTATGAAACTGGGTTATTGTGATACAGGAAAAGCTACTATCTCCTGTAAGCAACACCAAGATATATTTAGAGAAAACAGTCCTAAGCACCTTCATCAATATCAAAAATACATTCTTTCATAGTGGTATCAGCTAACAAAATGAACACCTGTGTGCCTCCGACCTGAATAGTATCAACTTACTTTCAGTGCTCTTTTCTGTATGTTTTCATAAACACCTAATCTGTTGTATTACATGATAGTTTGCCTTTGAATATTGTGATCAAGTGCACAGGCTGTGGTGGCTAATGAATCATACAGTAGTGAGACTGGTATGATTCATAAGTCAAAATGTTCATAATGTGCCAAGAGGGAAAAAAAAGTTCATTATCTTTTACCTCCCCCAATGCTTTCAAATCTGGATTTTCTATTCTTTCATAATACTCACACTAATAAAGAACTCAATCTTGACTTCACCTTAAAAATCAGGTAAACTACTCCCTGAGTCATATGAAAATATACATTAGTAAAATTCATGGTCACCAAGAAGCCCAAAGGCCATTCATTTTTATCCTCAGCAAAACTTTAAAGTTCAGCTAATCCTAAATATCATTTCCTACAGAACCAAGTATATAATATTAATGAAAGTTTAGAACTATTTTTAGCTGTGTTTATAGGTAAATGTCTTAGATAAACGTTCTCCTTGCCCATTTTCTAAACAGCACCACTCCATAGCTTTCATCAAGATTTTACCCAAAACTATCTTTTCTGTAAGTTCCCTCAATCTCATCTTGGGTGTATACTTTGATTTCCCACCTTAATTAAACCTAACTGTGAAAGCACTTGTAAATAGATTTTTCAGGCAAGAATACTAGAGTAGGTAGCAGTTCCCTTCTTCGGGGAATCTTCCCGACCCAGGGATTGAACCTGGGTCTCCTGCATTGCATGCGGATTCTGTACATCTGAGCCACCAGGGGAACCCGAAATAGAGATTATGGGAGTGCAACTCAATCTAAACAGAGTAAGATAGCAATCATTGGGGATGGACAGTGAAAGAGTAGTTAGGAAAAACTGGAGCATCATTTTCAGACATTTACCCCTCTCAATTTATTATGTGGATAAAATATATTATGAATGACCCACAAACAAAATAACCTGCTTGATGAGTTCTGCCCTCTAGACTGGCCTTCTATTAGAAATCTGCATCTGAGTATCTTGTCTATCGCCCCTTCCCCATTCAAAGCATCTTGAAAGGGGAGCCATGATAAACGCAGCTTGTTGAAGGACCACCTCTGCAGTATCTACTCTGCATCTGATGACACAGGATGGCAGAGGCCAATTCCAGGCATGTGGATCTCATACCTTCCTGTCCCTAATGCCTTTCAACACTGTCATCTGTCAGGTTGATCCCTTTTCAGTTTTACACTCAAGCATCCCTCTTATTTCCTATGGACAGCACCTCTCAAATGGAGAATCTCAGAATCTTGATGTAACCTCAGATACAACTCCAAGCAGGCTTTCCCTCCTCGCTTTTCCGCAGTCTAAGCAAAGGTGACTCACTGAGAGCACCAAAGCTGTCTCGTCTATAGATTCATGTGAGCAAATAATTCAAAGGAGCCTACTGCTCTGCCTAAACTATTTTCATGCCTAGAACAAAGATTTTCAATGATAAGACCACTGAATGGTACACATTAGAAACAAATCATGACCATCATATGCCTTACTTTTTAAAATTTTTTCAATTCTTGAAAGAAGTTTTTAAAATTAAAATGTAGTTGATTTACAACTTCATGTTAGTTTCAGGTGAATAGCACAGCAATTCAGTTCATGCATATGTATATACACACATATACACTTCTTCAGATTTTCTTCCCTTACAGGTTATTACAAAATATTGAGTATAATTCCCTATTGTTTTAAGCCATTCAATCTCCCCTAAAGAACGTCAGATAGTCACAGAGGAAAGAAGTCCCATAATTACAATCGGCTTCAGATGGCTTTCACCTTAGGTTGGGCAGACTGACTAAAGGTACTGCAAGTGCAGTGCTGCCCAGTAACAAAGATCTAGAGTGGGCCTTGACAACAGAACTTGCATAATCTTGACCTTTGTTTGGCTTTGTCACAGGGCTCTCATCAAGGCTCCACGGAGAGCTTCCCAAAGTAGACTCCAATCTAAATCCGCCCCCCAAGGCTCCCACTGCCTGGACACAAATGCAAGGCTCGATCTCACCAAAGCCTCTATCTTCTCGTGTCTGAGGCAGAAGCAACCTCGGTGCCTCTGTCAGAAATGATGGGGGGACTCACTATCACAGACAAAAAGCGCAGCTGCCACATCAGAGGGGCAGCGAATCCTCTACAAATGTTAGTGATTATTACTATTGTGTCGTTACTGCTATCAGAGGATAATAAACTAATAGGATAATAAAAGGGCAGTTCTAGGGCCAGTCAGAAGTCTGGAAGCACAGCCTGGTGGTGCCCAAGGCGTTACATCTTCATTTTGCTAAAAGCTATTTTGGCAGGTGGTGGAATAAAGAATCCACATGCAATGCAGGAAATACGGGTTCAATCTGTGGGTCAGGAAGATCCCCTAGAGAAGGAAATGGCAATTTACACCAGTATTCTTGCCTGGGAAATCCCACGGACAGAGAAGCCTGGCGGGCTATACTTCATGGGTTTGCAAAGAGTCGGACACAACTTAGCGACCACATCACCACCATTTTATCAGGCAGGTGTGACAAGTACAATGATTCAGTGGCTTGGACCCTGGAATACCCTTACTTAACAAGACTGTTACCCTGTAGATGGTCCCCAGGTAAAGTGCTTGATTTACAAATTAGAAAAAAATATTCAAATCTTGCAACGTTCCAATTCATCACTAACTTGAATTAGAGAGAGAATACTTGTAGCCAAAAAAGTTTATCCAAGATTTTATCAAGACATGATGACAGCAGGTCAGGGGACCACTTATGTAGGCTTGCAACTATTTTTAACATTGATAGCGTCACAAAAAGCAGATCCCCTTTACAAAACTTGTACATAATCCCAAACAAAACTTGCTATTTTCATTAAAATTATTTTAAGAGGCACAAGGGAAATTCATCTTAAAATTCTGTTTTTGAAACCATCCCCACATTACACCTGTTTCTCTCCCACAGCCTAACCGTTCTCAATGTATAGGCCCAGATCCAGAAACACCAACATCATCTGAGAAGTTGGGGATGCAAAATCTCTGACCCCGCCACCACACACCTACTGAATCAGAAATTCAACTGGGGCCCAGCAATCTGCCCGTACGAGCCCCCCAGGAGATGGGGATGTACCCTCAAGCCCCAGAAGTGCTGACAATACGCTAGTCACATGTGCTCAGGGACACCACTTCAGGCAGCTCTTTTCCCTAAAAGACGATCTGGCATTTTTCTGTTCCTTAAAAACCTGCTATAAGATGATGTCAACTGTTCCCTTCTATTTTTAATTCCTCATGATGAGGCTGAAGATGATTCATTCGGCACCTTATGTGATCACTTAAATAGTAAGGCTCCCTGTCTCCCACCCCTAATGGAAGGTGACTGCTGCCTGTTAGCGCTGATGTAATTACAAGAACGATTCAGCAACAAAAGCCTGTCCTTTATCAACCTCAGTGAAAGCTGTAATAGAGAGTTATAATTATAATGCTCCATTCTTTTCCATAATGTGTTCATAATAATGTATCCTTTGAAACTGATCATACCGCATGTCATAACAAGGAAACACACAACCCGGGATCAAATTTAGTTTATTGTAAATAGAAATCAAAACTGCAAGTGTTTGGGCAAATCCTTTCAACTGACAGGAAACAAGGATGCATTAACCATCTGGCTTGATCTCACTTATCTACATGGAATATGAAAAAAAGAAAGTTGACTTAAGGCTTTCCATGGGCCCTAAGGTGACCTCAATACTGAAGGGTCTTATCACCAGACATCACCCATCATCTAACTGATTATCAAAGTGGGAAGCATTAAGGGGCATTTCTGAAATAATAAATAATCCTTTTCTATACCTTTAATTTGTTGAAGTGTATGTTAATTCAAAGTTAATACCCTACCTGCTGTGAGGCCTCCTGATGGATTGTGACTACCGATGTTATTATTAATTTCCCTTTCCTTTTTGATTAATTTCACACTTAGGCTGGAGAAGAAAGGTGAGATTAATGATGTCTGGAAGACAATGTTTGGTTCTTGTAAGATACTAAATTAACTTCAAGTGTTCAAGTAAACAGAGAACCCAGATAAGGATATGATAATGGAATCATATCCCAAAGATGACTGAGGTGCCATGCAAACAAACACCCATAACCCCAGGGAGTGTGTGAGCTGTGAACTCCAGTTAATACTCTTCTGGGATGTAAGGAAAATGAAAGTTTGAATTCTGAAGATCGCAATACACACTGATAAACTTGTGCCCCTACCAGTGACTGCAGCCATGCGTTTATTTATCATACTATAATTCTCGATTTTGCAAGGGTCCCTCTGTGTATTACTTAGCCTCTTCACACCCTTCTTGTCATCTCTCCCGTCCCTCTGGGACAATCTCAGGATTCCTTGCCCAACATGTGAAGAGACAGATCTCCTTCAGAGGACATACAGAAAAGGAGTATAAACTCAGTTGTGTGATGCACTTCAACTGGGAACTGTGTGTATATATGCTAATCCTATTTCCAATAATAATGTCTACATTCTTTGAGAATCTTCTATGTGCCAAGACACTAGAAGCTTGACTCTAGTATAAGTCATCTAACATAACAAAAGCTCTTGGAGGTACTATTGATATTATACACATTTTACAGATCAAGTAAAGGCTTAGAAACCTAAATTTCTTACATAGGCAAACACCATTTTCATATTGATCTGTCAGGCTCCCAAGCCTGAAGTCTTCCATATCATACTGCTTCCCTGGGAGTGCAAAGAAAGAAAACACATATACCTGCGTGGACTTTATTCCAGATGACCTAGAAGCTACAGGCATGCCATTATCCTCTAAGAAACTTTCCTGCCTACTCCAGCTCCAATGACCCAAGTCTTCTTTAATTTTGTAATACAGCATAGTTGATTAACAATGATGTTAGTCACAGGTGTACAGCAAAGTGATTCAATTACACCCATACAAGTATCCATTCTTTTTCCATTTAGGTTAGTACAGAATATTAAGCTGAATTTCCTATGCTATACAGCGGGTCCTTGTTGGTTATCAATTTTAAATATAGCCATGTGTACATGTCAATCCCAAACTCCTCATCTATCCCTCCTCCTCCTACCCCCTTTCCTAGTGGTAACCATTAAGTTCATTCTCTAAGTCTGTAAATACTCCTGTTTCATCAATAGTTTTTTTTAATTTACAAAGTTCATTTGTATATATATTGTTTGTTGTATATGTATTGTATATATATTTATTTTAGATTTCTGAAGTCTAACATTTAAATAAAATTCAACAATTCTGCACTATCCCTTAGACTTTCTCATGTCCCTTTGAGTACCCTTAAGACATCTCCTGTCACAAACAAGCCTGCTCAAGTAGGACCTATATTTAAGTGCTAAACACAGCCAGCAGTCATCTCTGGCCACTGTCTAGATCAGGGTTCATCAATATAGTTGTCACT
Source organism: Redunca redunca (assembly GCA_006410935.1). Classification (NCBI taxonomy): domain Eukaryota; kingdom Metazoa; phylum Chordata; class Mammalia; order Artiodactyla; family Bovidae; genus Redunca; species Redunca redunca. The sequence goes on along the minus strand of SJYQ01001400.1, from coordinate 42,754 downwards.
TACTACATATGGCTATTTAAATTTTAATGACAAGTAAATAAAACTTAAAATTCAGTTCCTTAGCCACACTAGGCACATTTCAAGTGTTCCATAGATTCACATGGCTAGTGGTTGTCACAGTGTACAGCAGAGATACAGAACATCTCCATCACGGCAGAAAGTTCTACTAAACAGCACAGGGGTAGATTTATTTCAGGACAGCACTTTTTCATCTAACATCATTCCACCACTGTGTAGGAGGACACAGCCTCTTCCCAGAACTAATTAAGGGCTTCAGACCTATGAGTTTTCAGATGTCATCTTTTAAGGAATAACACTGAGAAGTTAGGTCACTTAGAAAACTTATAAATAAAGCAAGCAGGCCTACCTCATAGCACAGAGAGTGTCAGAAGCTAGAGGCCCTGAGAAGCGATCATTATAAGGCGTTCCATTCAGGAACAGCCACTCTCATGGAAGCACAGGTCACGATTCACCAGGAACAACCACACAGACACTTGCACAGCCACCCACACACGTTCCTCTAGGCTCGTCCTCACCAAAGCCCTCTCCACTATTTCTTCTGGGCAAGCCAAGAGCCCTACATTTGGTCTTTTGTTTCTAATCACAAAGCAAGAAAATCACTTTACAATCACTCTCAACTGCTTCATTAAAAGTTGGAGAATTAGTAATGAGACAAGTTTTTGGTGACAGAGACAGTAGGCTTGAAAAGAGAGCCTCAGTCCCCTCAGTGACCCCTGTCCTGGAAGTACTTAAAAGATTTCTAAGAATTAAAAAATTCAAGAAACTCTGGGTATGGCTAACCTTCGGGGGAGGATCCCAAAATACAGTGTTCATTACTGTTGGATTAGAACAGCCTTGGGTGGGACTCACTGAGTGATAAAGAGGCAAAATCACGAATTTGACCTTTGACTGTTAAAATCTGCAAATGCCCTGCACGTGGCATTTCTTCTCTCCCTCCATTCTTCATTGCTTTCTTCTTCCTCCTTCCCCACTATCATCAGACCTCTAGGGTTGAATGCCATGCTCAAGACAAGCCAGCCTTCACGGCTGCTGACATTGGTCCAGAAAGTGGTAGACAGATGTCTGAATGCCACCTCCCACTGCCGAGAAGGAGAGTTTTCTGAAGAAAATGCAAATCAAGTCATCCTCAGTTAGGAGGAGGTGATGATAAAGTAACATGTCCCTCTCTTAGAGCCTATGAAAGTCATCTCATCTCTAAACTCCCAACTCAATCATAAGGCCTCTCCATGCATTGGAGAAGGAAATGGCAACCCACTCCAGTGTTCTTGCCTGGAGAATCCCAGGGACAGAGGAGCCTCTTGGGCTGCCGTCTATGGGGTCACACAGAGTCGGACATGACTGAAGTGACTTAGCAGCAGCAGCAGCAAGACCCCTTCCATATCCAGTTTGCTCACTGTGAGCCCAAGGAGGTTCTGGACTCTGTGTTGTGATTCCCACTCCACTTTCTTCCAGGAAATGTACTTAACACCTCAAAGTCTCAGCATCCTCTTTTGTGAACCCAAGGCCCTAACAGTAGTAGTTGTAATACCACCACCATCAACACCCCCTACCAGCTGTGGGCTAGAAACAATGGGAAAGCACTTTGCAGACGGCCGAGCTGAGCACACAGCAGGCATTCAGTAACTGTTACCTTTACCTCTTTCTCCTATTTATTAGTAAGTTTCCTTAAAGGGGCTTCCCTTGGGGCTCAGCTGGTAAAGAATCTGCCTACAATGCAGCAGACCTGGGTTCAATCCCTGGGTTGGGAAGATCCCCTGGAGAAGGGAACGTCTACCCACTCCAGTATTCTGGCCTGAAGAATTCCATGGACTATATGGTCCCTGGGGTCACAAAAAGTTGGACACGACAGAGCGACTTTCACTCACTCACTTCTTTAAGGGGACACAGAGCATAGTTGCTTTAACATGGTCCTGTAAGAGCAACTTGTGTTTAGATCCCAACTCAGCTCAGATCCCAGCTCAGATCCCAGCTGTAGGACCTTGGGGAAATTATTTCACTTAGCTTCAGAATCTTCAGCTGTAAAAGGGGTTAATAATCCACCTTAAAGGGCTAGTTTAAGAATAAGGGAATACACCTAAAGTTTCCAGTACTTAGTCAGCAATTCACTTCATGTCATTTACCAAAACATGATTTTACTTCAGTCAAAACACAACTGAAAAGGGAAAAAAATAAATCCATGCATCCTCACATCACTGTCATCCCACCCCCCTTTCAGTCACATTAACCCCATACACAAGGCCCTGGGCATTTTGAAACTGAGCAGGACCCTGTGGGGGGCTCTCTTGGGTACAACAGTCTTTCCAGTGCCCTGTTTTTGTTTGAGGGAAAAGGGCTGCAGCCTCCTGAGCTCCAAAAGGGCAAACAGCTACTACTGACGGAGTGAGGGGACGCAGGAAATAAAGGAAAGGAAGTCAAACCACAGTGCAGGGCCTGATTCTGTGCCTCCTGGGGGACGTGGGGAACAGTCTGACAGGACTCTGAGCTCCTCCACAGGAACCAGCCTCCCACCCTCCCCGGTGGAAGGAAACGTTCAGGCTGAGCAAAAGCACACGGACCCCAGACGGGCTGGATCCAGAAGGCTGACGACTGAGAGCCCTGGACCACCCCTCTGTTCCTCCCCACCAACCAATCAGAGGAAGACCATACACCCTGCAGCCCTCACCCCAAATTCTGCCTGTGAAAACTCTTCCCCCACAATCATCAAGGACTTCAGGTCTTTTGAGCACCAGCTGCCCTGATCTCCTTAGTGGGCCCTGTTATCAACCTTACTCCACTCCAAACAACCATGATTAGGTTTGTTTGGCCTCACTGTGTGTTGGGGACATGAACTCGGGTATACCAAAAATTTCAGCTGCCAAGCCCCACCTCTGGGGACATCAGCCAGAGTCTTCACATAGTGAATGCCAGAACATTCCATTCAGAGCTGCAAGGAGACCCATTTCCTGAAGGCAAGTATCTGGGTTCTCACTCCATCACTTTCCCATCTCCAAATAGTCATATCTACTCAGATTTACACTGAGAACCAGCAAGGTCCTTCCTGAAAGGAAAATACACTAAGATAACAAGCTACTTATCAAAAACAAACCTATAATTGAAGCCATTCTAACCAAACAAGAGCCCCATGTGCTAAGAGAGAAAAATCCACAGGTTTGAATATTCAAACAAGTGGTTGAAATGATACTATCCCAGAAAGGCAGCTCCCAGCCAGAATCACACTCCTATTGAAAAGAAACACTACTCCTTCAGATCAATTTGCAAGTTTCTGAAAACTCAGAGCAGGCAATCAGAGCAAAGAGAAGCCTGGTGCACCCGCTTTTGCCTTGTATGAGGCTCCGGGGTTCATGCCTTCCACCTCCTCCCAGCTCAAGGCCAGGGCCCAGAAGGCCCCAGTGCTGAATCCTTGGCTCAGGTCCCTCCAGGGCTGGAGGTAAGAGGAAGAGCAAGAAGCCAGCATTCCAGGGTGACAGGAATGAGCAGGTAACCAGGTTCCCACCAGAAACATGTGTCTTCCCTGCAATGGTCTTACTCCCCAGAGCTGAAAGATGACTTCCTTTTCTTCCCCAAGCACCCACCCGGCTACCCCCTTGATGCCCTGCGCTCCCTCAGGCTCACAGGCTCTTATTCCAGTCCTGCTCAGTCAGCTGGTACAAGGAGTCATTCCCCCGATGCAGGCCAAGGAAGGCTTGCCGGCACCCAGGGCAAGGGAGCTGTGCTTCACAGGAGCCCAGCTGTCTAGAGCTGCGGGCCCACCGACGGCCCCGGAATCCACTGAGCAGCTCTCTGCCACACGCTCCCTCACCTCCTTTCACTACCACCTCCTCCTCCACGTGTTGTCAGGATTTTCCCCTTGCCCGAATCTGCCTGGGGTTCGTAGGTGTTCCTCGTTAAACCTATTAAATTAGCTGGATGTTCCCAGCCTGAGGTTCACCAGAAGTAATCAGATACCATAGCAGAGCAGCAACAGGCATCACCCATTGCTCTCCAACCAGCCATGATCTCCATGACCAGTGACTTTTACACCCTCCTGTTTGCAGATGAAGGAACAGAGGCTCAGAGACTGCAAATAACCAGTCCCAAGTCACACAGCTGACAGGATTGCAGTGCCAGGATGTGAACCCAACTATCTAACCACAGAGCTCTCCCTCGTAACCTCTGGACCAGTCTCGTACCTTCCAGCCACTCTCCATCTGTCCTCTCACTGCCCTTTCACTGGAGAAACGGATGACCTCTTAATAAGCCCAACTCGCCATCATTAGGCGCTGCGTGCTGGTTGGAGAGGGGCAGGGGGGACCGGCTGTGTCAACCCCCAGCTGCACGCAACTCCTTACGAGCACCTCTCCCGAGGGACTCAGGCAAGCCAGACAGCGCTTTGTAGAAATGAACACTGGAGGCTTATGCTGCAGGCAGGGCTGCACTGCCCCCTCCCAGTCAAGCAAATGTCAGGCAAATGTGTCCAGTGACTTGTTGGGTGCAAATCAGCCTCACTCCTGCGAAATGCCAGCGTGCAGAGCTCAGAAATCTGCATTTCACTCCCCACATGATTCTGATGCCCCTTAGGGACACCTGGACCGCCCCCTCTTTCCCAGAGTGGTAGTTCTCAAGGCAGACTTGGGAAGGGAATGAGAGACACCCCTCTCAGGAGCTGTTAAAGAGATGTGCCATGACCCCCAACAGAAATAAAACCAAAGAAATAAGCCAAGAAATCTGGAATCTTCCAGGGCATAAACAGTAAGGTGGGAAGATGGGAGACAGTGAATGACTTCCTAGCTTTGTGGCCTGGGATAAAGCACTCGCTGCCTTTTCTACTGAGCAACCTCATCATTCTTGAAAGGATGTAACATTCCCAGAGATTCATTTAGCAGGCTCATTGTAAAAACAGTGAAGAGAGACGGGGGAGGGAGCGAAAGAGAGAAAGAGAGAGGTTGAGAGAAAGGATAGAAAGACAAAGGAAGGAAGGAAGGAGAAATGCCTTTTACCTGTTATAGTGACAGGAATAACAGGGCCCTTCACACACACACACACACACACTCACACACACACACACACACACACACACGAATAACAGGGTGCGCGCACGCACACACACACGAATAACAGGGTGCGCGCACGCGCACGCACACACACACGAATAACAGGGCCCTGGGTCAAGAAGATTCCCCCAGAGAAGGAAATGGCAACTGACTCCAGTTTTCTTGCCTTGGAAATCTCATGGACAGAGGAGTCTGGCAGGGCGACAGTCCATTGGGTCCCAAAGAGTCGGCCACGACTTAGTGACTAAAGAAATAGTTGATGTATTGTTAGTTTCTGGTGTACAGCAAGGTGATTCATTTATGCATATTTTTTTCAAATTCTTTTCCATTGTAGTTTATCATAAGATATTGAATATAGTTCCCTGTGCTAAACAGTAGGACTTTTTGTTTCTATTTTAGTGTGTATATGTTAATCCCAAACTGCTAATTTAAGCCTTTATCCTCCTTTGATAACTATAAGTTTGTTTTCTATATCTGTGAGTCTGTTTCTGTTTTCTAAATAAGTTCACTTGTATCTCACACTTTAGCATTATGAGCAAAAAGTCTGTTGTTTGTTCAGAATGGATGTCATTTGCCACCAGGGAAGGTCACCAACAGCAACAGAACCATATCAACAAGGAACAGATTCAAACCTGGAGATAGAGGCTTCCTGCAAGCATCTGAGTGAACAGAGTTTCCTTTAATTTCCTTAACTGCTTTGCGGTTCATCAGAGAAAGTACGACAGCCCATCCTTCAGGTGGTTGACATTTCCAGAAAAGTCCTGTCTATGACTTGATGAAATAGTATGGGTCTTGGGGAAGACAGTATTCATCCATTTCTGTGGGTTCCATTTACAGTCTGAGGGGTGTGGTCAGTGTGACCTGACTTTAAAAGGGTGAGCAGGGGTGTGAGGCTTCATTGAATCATCTGACAGAGCCTGAAACCCAGTACTGACTGAGAGCTGTGTTGGCAGTGGGGAACCCCCACCAGCTACCAGAGCCTCTGGGCTTCCTGTCTTCTGCAGGTCTGGAAGCCTCGGAGCTGCCATTTCCCCATGATGAGCTTGGCTTCAGCCCTCTAACCCACAGGTGTGGATGCAGCTTGGATGGGCCAGCTGTGGAGCGTGGCGGATCTCAACAGGAGAGGCTGGGCCTTGATAGGAGACAGTGGGGACCATTTCCTTATATAAATCAGTCCCAGCCTCACTTACTATAGTTGTGAAAAGGCCCCGTGGATTTCAGAGTTCTGAAGAGCTTTGTCTTTGAAGGCTGCAGAGGTGGGCAAGCTGTCCTTCCGAAGCCTCCCTGGCATCCATTCCCCACCCACCATTCTTCTGTCCCATACTCTTCTTAGCACTGCCTGCCTTATTGAGCTGCAGTATCTGTCTTATACATTGAAACTGTAAAACCTGGAAAGTGAAAAATGCTACATCTTGCTCTTGTTGACAAAAGTATGACACTAACTGCCTCTTATTTTGTAGGGCTCTTATACCTTTTCCCCTAGATGACAGTGAATCTTAAAAAGAGCTACAGGGACTCCCCTGGTGGTCCAGCGGTTAAGACTCCATGCTTCCAATGCAGGTGGCATGAGCGCAATCCCTGGCAGGGGACTCAGCCAAAAAAAAAAAGGAAAAAAAGGGAGCAAGAAAGTGGACTTCCCTGGTGGTTCAGTGGCTAAGAATCCACCTGCCAATGCAGACATTGTTTCAATCTCTGGTCTGGGAAGATTCCACATGTCTCAGAGCAACTAAGTCCAGGAGCCCCAACTCCTGAGGCCCAAGGGCCTAGGGCCCATGCTCCATGACAAGAGATTACCCCCCGTCCTGTGCCTCAACTAGAGAAAGCCCACACACAGCAATGGAGACCAAGTGCTGTCAAAATTAATTAATTAATTGAAAATAAATAAAATATCATCTGTCAACAACAACCAAAAAAAAAAAAAGAGAGAGAGAGAGAGAGAAAGCTACAGCCCTGCCCTTGCTTCACTTGAAGGGGCCAACAAACTTCTGATGACGTAGGAAACATAAAGAGACAGGATGGGAAAGAGAACCCCATCTCTCTGGGCCTGAACCCCCACAGCATGAGGCCCTGAGGAGCCTCTCTTCCCAAGGAAACATAAGCAACGGTTAAAGCACCACGCAGGGAGCTCTAGGGAAGTACAGCCGAGATCTGGGAGCGGATGGTCCTCCAGTGGCCTTTAAGATGCCGAGTGAATGGCTTAATCACCCAGCAGGGCCTAGTATGAGATACACAAAACTCCTCCGAGACACCGGGCCTGTAAATGGAAAGCATTATCATTTGTAACAGGATTAATAACAACACAGGCTTGAAACCAACAGACACCACTGGATTATTTTTCCAACCTCTTCAGGCAGACCACTGAATTCAAGAGATGGTTTTATTTCTTTGTTTTCAAGCAAGACAGAACTTCCTTCCAATAGACAGTAGGACTCCCGGACTGCCTCCAGGGAATTTACTTCTGATGCATCTGTCCTGCCAATGACAGGCTGCCTGAAGCGCAGAGGTCAAAAAAGCAAAATGAAAAAATACAGTCTGGAAGAAGGTCCAGAGGATTTTTACAATTCTGATTGAAAAAAAAAAAAAAGACCAAAGATCTCCAGATCAACCATCAGTACCTTAAAAATGGCTTCAGGGGAAGCAGGGGTGGGGTTTTGGAAATAGGAGGAAGATAGTCAAAAGATACAAACTTCCAGCTATCAGCTAAATAAGTACTAGGAATGTAGCATACAGCATGAGAAATACAATTAACATTGCTGTTATACTTGTTATGTTATATTCAAAAGTTAAGACAATAAATCCTAAGAGTTCACCTCACAAGGAAAAAATGTTTCCATTTGTTTAATGTTGTATCTATATGAGATGATGGATGTTCAGTAAACTGATTGTGCTCATCACTTCATAATGAAAATAAATCATTATGCTGTACAACTGAAACGTATACAGTGCTGTATAAGTATATATCTGTATGTGAAACAAAGTTGTTCAGCTGTGTCTCTTTGCCACTTCAAAGACTACATGGTGGTGATGGCTTAGTCGCTAAGTGGTGTCCAATTCTTGTGATTCCATGGACAGAGAAGCCTGGCAGGCTACAGTCCATGGGATTCTCCAGGCCAGAATACTGGAGTGGGTAACCTTTCCCTTCTCTAGGGGATCTTTCCAACCCAGGGATCGAACCCAGGTCTCCCACATTGTGGGCAGATTCTTTACCAGCTGAGCCACAAGGGAAGCACATATATCTGTATATATCTCAATAAGACTAGAAGAAAATAAAAACTTAGGAAATGTGGAAGTATTTCCTAAACTGTGCTTCTTGAACCACCTGGGGTGTTGGCTACAAAGGTGGACCCTGTGTCTTGGGACAGGGATGCAGGGGCTGAGATCTGCCTTTTTAATAAGCTCCTTCAGTCCTTCCTTATTGGAGAAGGAAATGGCAACTTACTCCAGTATTCTTGCCTGGAGAATCCCATGGATGGAGGAGTCTGGTAGGCTACAGTCCACTGGGTCGCAAAGAGTCGGACACAACTGAGCGACTTCACTTTCACTGCCCTATGGACGGCTGAAGTCTGAGACTGATCCCAACTTTTATTTATTTTTTTTCAAGATTTTTTTTAATATGGATCATCTTTCAAGTCTTTACTGAATTTGTTACAACATTGTTCTGTTTTATGTTTTGATTTTTGGGCTGTGAGGCATGTGGGATCTTAGTTCCCTGACCAGGGATCAAATCTGCAAGCCCTGCATTGGAAGGCAAAATATTAACCACTGGACCAATAGGGAAGTTCCCCAACTTTTCTTTTGAAACTATGATAGTCTCAATCATGTCTGTGTGTAACTTGGGAGATAAAACAGAGTTCATCATGCTCACCAGCCCAAGTCTCTGGCCCCTACATCTTTCAACAAGCACTTATTATTTAAAAAAATAAAAAAGACATTGATTTTTTTACATTTGCTTCATTTTCCTTTGGTGAAGTTTCTATGGACTAGCCGTGATCTATAAAAGTCAGCACCTGGAGAAAGAAAGATGAGGTGTCCCCATGGTGGTGAGCTAGCCCACCTTGCTCCATGAGAAGCTCCTGCAAGTCTCCCTTACTTATGTTTCATCAGCCTGACAATTATGCGAAACACAGACATGCTTTCCAAATCTAGGTCTCAAAAGGCATAGAGGGAAACTGAATCAAAGCACACAGAACCTGGAGGGATGGGGGTTAAATTTGGCCAGAGCCCAAGTCACAACAGCCTCGGGCCCAGACATCTGACACTTTCTCCCATTGAGTCACAGAGCCGCACAGAGATACAGCGATGGGGCTGAAGTGGGAGTCATTTATCATTTAACTTTGAACAAATTTCCTATTACCAGATCACACCACCCAGAGTGTGCGCTCTCTCCATCGTTTTGTAACTCCTCTAATTATCTCGTGGAAAGCATGATTAGGTCATATTATGTTTTTTTGTGTTAAAAACATGCAGTTCTTACATATAAACATTTAAGATTCTCTAGGGTGATGTTAATCCTAATATGCATCTTCCCACTTTTCAAATACATTGGGAAGCTCTAAAGATGGAAGCAGCTGGATCTTCTCTTGAGTTCTGAGAGGGTGACCTACAGAATGGCTGGTGAGGCTGACTGGGCACCAGTGTGGTCTGCTAGCTGCCAGAGATGAAATCTACTACTGGAGATCTCCAAGTATGGGTGTCAGGAGAAAGACATGAGGGTGCTTCCAAACTGACATCTCCTCAACTAGGCCTCCGTGTCTTTGGTGTATTACCTGCCCAATGGCAGTCATGAACTTGGGAGCAACAAACATGGATAGCTTCTCTACACAGACACCAAGAGAGCCACAGCTCAGAAAAATATGACAGAATCTTGATTTGAGGGTTTGCTTTTTAATAGGTGAAGGTCTCCCTCCTTCTCTGTCTCCCTGAATAACCTTGCTGGTGTTTCTTTAAGACAGGGTTGAACAAGCTGCCATCTAAATCCTGAGAGGCCAGGGGAAGGGAACACCGTGTACTGGGCCCCGTTTAGGTGCTCAGCCCACTGGTGAGCACTTCATTCGCTTCCAATGTCTAACAGCCGCTGTGTGTGCTGCTCATCCGGTTATTTCCTGTGGCCGCCTCCAAACAGGCCCAGCCCTAGCCCGTGCCCTGACCAGCTGGCACCTGTGGATTACATCACCAGGACTCCTCTGCCTGCTGGCTTCCCAGTGATTGGGCCCAGCAGTAGATTGGAGAATAGAAGAGACAGGGCAGGGTGTTTCTTCCCAGCTCCATCCCTTCTTGGATGCCACCATATTGGGGGTAGATTCTTCTTGAATGCTCCTCTCCAGTTCCAGATTCCACTGGGCTCCAGTAACTCTACTTTCTCCCATCCCCCTCAAGCCTAGCAGACACACTGGTTTCCCACTGTTGTCCATCCTCCCGTGCCTCACAGTACCTGGCCAACGCCTCTGTAACTGCTCCTTTCCTTAGTCTTCATTCAAACCATCTGGGGTGAATTCTGTTTTCGGTCACATGATCTAATACTGGCTCTCACCCTAAACATAATTGCTTCTGCAAGCGAGATGAAATACAAAGTCAATACACTGGGGTCGGGGGTAGGGCAGGTTGTCCATTTCTAAGAATATGTTAATCTGGTCTAAGTACTTCCCTGAGAAGAAGTGATAAGGCTAACTCATCATCAGTGTGGCCTTGGACCTAACTCCTAAACCAGCCAGATGATAGCAATCCCAAAATGTGGGTTCAGGGCCTCTAGACTGTCTGCAGTGGTTGCACAGGGATTTTTTTTTTTTAAAACTTACCTCTTATTTTCTGTGTACTAATTGAAAAAAGAACTCTGAAAGGACCAAGGACTACATCAAGCTCCTTTTGGGAATACAATTTGCAAAGAGAGTCCTGATAATAGCTGGCTACACTTCAGGCAGATTCTTTACCATTTGAGTTACCTGGGAAGCCCCATTTGATAATAGCTACCTGTCACCAACCTTGCACAGATTTCACAGCAGCCCTGAGAGGAAGCCTTCATAGTCCCCATCTGACAGATGAGCAAACAGATTCAGAGAAGTTTGCAAGGATAAGAAGCTTGCCCCAAGGCCCACACCCCAGATGGGCCTGACCCCAATGCTGTTCTTTCCTGTCCACCCCACTAGTTCTTAAAAGAGGGAAATAAGAATCCACAGTCTTCCAACTACTTCTGAATTGTGCCTATAGGGATCAGGCTCCCTAGCTGAAGGCAAATCAAAAACAGCAAAGAAAAGGAATTTAATTTCAAGGACCAATTTAGCTCAGAAATTAGTTTTGAAAGCTCTCTATGTGAAATAACTTGTATAGTATGTCTGCATGGGGTAACATGTATAGTATAATCCCACTGTGGGTTTATGTGTGGATATATGTGTCTATAAGGATTGATTATGCAAACAAAATTGTTGGCAACAGTTATATCTAGGAAGGTGAGTGAGCTGTGCTCTCTGTACAGTTTAAATTTTCTATCATAAGCATGAAACTGAAGTTCTTATTTAAAGAACCAGAAAGGAGGCAGAGGGAGAAGGCAATGGTAACCCATTCCAGTACTCTTGCCTGGAAAATCCCATGGGCAGAGAAGGCTGGTAGGCTGCAGTCCATGGGGTCATGAAAAGCTGGACACGACTGAGTGACTTCACTTTCACTTTTCACTTTTCTGCATTGGAGAAGGAAATAGCAATCCACTCCAGTATTCTTGCCTGGAGAATCCCAGGGATGGAGAAGCCTGGTGGGCTGCCGTCTATGGGGTCCCACAGAGTCGGACACGACTGATGTGACTTAGCAGCAGCAGCAGCAGCAACACACTGGGACCACAGGCCTCACTTCCATAAATTCTAATTAATTAGTCTGGTAGTCTGGCATTATGACTCAGATGGGGCTTTCCAGGTGGCTCTGTGGTAAAGAATCCACCTGGCAATGAAGGAAGACTCAAGAGATGTGAGTTGGATCCCTGGGTCAAGAAGATCCCCTGGAGGAGGAAATGGAAACTCCCTCCAGAATTCTTGCCTGGAGAATCCCATGGACAGAGGAGCCTGGCAGGCTACAGGCCATGAGGTCATGAAGAGTCGGATACAACTGAGTGCATGCGCACACACAAACACACACACACACACAAATGACCCAGGTACCAGCAATACCTGGAGCTCCCAGGTAATTCATATAGGCAGCTGGGGTTGAGAGTCACTCTGTTAATCCCAGTTCCTTAGTATAAAATTTAAATCACAAAGAGGGGCTTAACCTTTTGTATGCCTCAGACCCCAGGGCAATGAGGTGATGCTTCTAGAAGTCTCCTCCATATATTTTTAAATACATAAAACACAAAACATTTCAAAACAAAGGATACTCAAATTTCACTGTCACCATGTGTTAAAACTGTGATACAGTAATATATAAGTGTTTCTTTATTAATAAAAGTAATAAGATGGAAAAATAGCTCTGGGATCTAGCATTATTTTGAAGTAGTGATGTGTGTGTATAACGTCTGGTGGTTTCTGCACAGCTATAATTCAATACAGATATATAGGGACAAAATCAGGATCCTTTTAACACTACTTTGATTTGCTGCCTAGGTTCATAATGGAAGAAAATGCCAAACTTCAGTTAGAATTCATTGTACATAAAGATGGATTTTTTTTTTCCCCATTCAAGCTCACAGATTCCCAGGTATTGAGGGAGGAGGACAGGTCACACCAGCATCAATATTACCACAATAAGCTATGGTATATGATCTTACACTATAAGGTATAAGATCTCAAACAGAAGGACGAGGAAAAAAACTTTAACCTTGTTGTTCGGCCACTAAATCATGTCTGGTTCTTCGTGACCCCAAGAACTGCAGCATGCCAGGATTCAAATTTTGAGCAAACTCTGGAAGACAGTGAAGGACAGGGAAGCCTAGTATGCTGCAGCTCATGGGCCCACAAAGAGTCGGACACAACTGAGCGACTGAACAACAACATGTCCATTGAGTTGGTGATGCCACCCCACCATCTCATCACCTGTCGTCCCTTCTCCTGCCCTCAGTCTTTCCCAGCATCAGGGTCTTTTCCAATGAGTCAGCTCACCATGTTAGGTGGCCAAGGTATTGGAGCTTCAGCATCAGTCCTTCTAGTGAATCTTCAGACTCGATTTCCTTTAGGATTAACTTTAACTTTATCACGTGCTAATTTCCAGTAGAAGCTGTCCTCTCCCCACCCCCCGCCATTTTTTTAAAGTAACGCTGTAAGGCTCCTTAAGACATGAAAAATGTACATTTCCTGAAAACTAACTACACTTTGTGGTTTAATTACAGCAGCATTTTTCAAGTATCACTTCGTGTGAAAGGATCCCTGTTCCTTCCACTCAAAAGACTCTACTGTTTTATCTGCCTCAAGACATCCATCACAGGAGTGCCAATATCTTGGGACTTAAAAGGAGGTTTTTGGAAACTTTCTAAGAGTTTAATCAATAGGTTCTTTTTCATACTGTGCTGTGCTGCCTACATAGAATCTGAATGCTTTTTTTTCCCTTTCATCTCAATTTAAAATGGAATTTACCATGTATTGAGTGACTGTTACACTGCAGGCACAGCACTGGGCTCTTTTCCTGAATTAGTCCTAATGCTCATATCCACGCTGACTACTATCCCACCTTGTAACACAGAAATAAAAGAATGAGGAGTTTCACAACAGAGCTTGATATTATAAAATCACTCTCTCAGGAAGGAAAAAGGGAAAGGAAAAGAAAGCCCCCAGTATATCAAAATCTGTGTTGAAACTCCAGTTTTAAATTAAAAGGTAGTTATTTTCATCTAAACAACAAAATATTTTAAAATATTTTCCTGGGGTGGGGATGGACTACCACACCTAGTATCCTAGCAACAGACTGAGCTAGGTAATTCAAAGGCCTATTTTTTCTTCATATCCATATTTTTCTGAAGAATGACTGCTAAAGCTTCTTCCATTCTCAAAGTATACAGCACTCTGATTAAGCACAAGAAGAGAACAGCATAGTCAGACCCAAGATACAGACTGTCCATGCAAGCAGCACCCAGAGATTAGAGAAACCCAGCCTCTAAGACAGGCACCCAGCAAGCCTGGCCTCTGTAGCAACAAAACAGCTTGGGGAAGGTCCCCAGGCCCCCAACATTGTCATCATTTTCAGATAAGAAGGTTCTTGTTCTGTAACTACAAAACAGCTTTTGAAACAAACCTCAGTTCAGCTCAGTTCAGTGTCGCTCAGTCGTGTCCAACTCTTTGAGACCCCATGAATCGCAGCACGCCAGGCCTCCCTGTCCATCACCAACTCCCGGAGTTCACTCAGACTCACGTCCATCGAGTCAGTGATGCCATCCAGCCATCTCATCCTCTGTCATCCCCTTCTCCTCCTGCCCCCAGTCCCTCCCAGCATCAGAGTCTTTTCCAATGAGTCAACTCTTCGCATGAGGTGGCCAAAGTATTGGAGCTTCAGCTTTAGCATCATTCCTTCCAAAGAAATCCCAGGGCTGATCTCCTTCAGAATGGACTGGTTGGATCTCCTTGCAGTCCAAGGGACTCTCAAGAGTCTTCTCCAACACCCATTATTTGAAATGCTCTCCGAACTCATTTCCTTTGACTTAATATCTGAAACTGGGGTAGCAGTGGGGGGGAGGGGGGGTTTGCATTATTTTGTTTTCTGCTTCCTGTGAAATCAGTTCCTCAAGAAGGCATATCATGAGGTGAGGGAGCCTCATAATTAAGGAGTTGTTTCAACATTAAACACCTTAAGAAAACTCAGGATGTCCCAAACTGTCCTTGAGACAGTATAGAGGCTGGGGAAAGAAACCCACGAAAGAGATCATGAGGCAAAGAGCAGCAATGTTAAGGATACTTTTACACCAGCACAATAGGAAGTCAGCGATTCACCCTTTGTTCTTATCTGGCTCCTCCACCAGGGCAGAAAGATACATGAGACTGGGGGTGTGGTAAAGGGTTTCCAGGAAGAGAAAAAACTGGCATTTATTGAGCCCGTCTGAGTGAACTCTGGGAGTTGGTGATGGACAGGGAGGCCTGGCGTGTTGTGATTCATGGGGTTGCAAAGAGTTGGACACGACTGAGCAACTGAACTGAACTGAACTGAGCAACTTTAAACTTGCTTCCACAAGTGTCATTAACTCCTGTGATCTTTCCCGTAACCTTATCAGATAGAAAATCACCTCTCCGATTTTAAAATAAAATCAGTTGTCAGAGAGGTTAAGCAACTTCGCCCAGAAGCACAGAGCTCATAACAGCAGCCAGTATTGGAAGAAAGACTGCCTAGAGCCAGGACCCCACTTTCGCCTCCCCTGAATCCTCAAATCTTGAATTACTTCAGCTCAAATTCCAAGGTTTAGGAAAACATTATCCCAGGTTCTTAAAAAATCTCCCCTAGGTCATAATCTCTTGGGAGGAGGGGGAACGACATTAATGAATATTCATGAAATCAGAAGAAAAGGGGGGAAAGGTCCAACTTAAAGAAAAAAAAAACAACTGGACTGGGGATGGATTCCAGAAACAATTGATGTTGATTGGTATTCAGGTATTACAAGGAATAGCCATCAAATTGTTGGTGATTAATTTTAAAAGGTGATCCACAGTGCATAATGGGTTTGCACAAAGCCAGTGACTCCACAGAAATTTTATGCCCTTTCTGGAAAATACCCGTACCTGGCTAACCAGGCAATGGTGAGAGACACAGAAGACACAGGGCTTCTCCTTCAGCAAGTCATATGACCTGCTCTCCCATGTGACATTACTCCCAAAGATGTCATCCCAGGCCTGTGAACCTCCCAAACCAGTCACTATCGCAACTATTTTCTTGTTTTTCTTTTCTTTTATTTTAGCATACAGCTGATTTACAATATTGTACAGAGCAAAGTGATTAAGTTAGACATACCCAGGTCTCCTGCACTGCAGGCAGATTCTTTACCATCTGAGCTACCAGGAAGCCCTATACATATACAAACATATATTCATTATTTTTCAGATGATTTTCACATGTAGGTTATTATAGAATATTGAGTCTAGTTCCCTGTGCTATACTGTAGGTCCTCGTTGATTACCTATTTTATAATATAGTAGTGTGTATCTGTTAATCCCACAGATACACAGATATAGACAGTAGGGTGCATCTGTTAATCCAAAGGTCTGTCTAATCAAAGCCATGGTTTTTCCAGTGGTCATGTATGGATGTCAGAGTTGGACTATAAAGAAAGCTGAGTACCGAAGAATTGGTGCTTTTGAACTGTGGTGTTGGAGAAGGCTCTTGAGAGTCCTTTGGACTTCAAGGAGATCAAACCAGTCAATCCTAAAGGAAGTCAGTCCTGAATATTCATTCGAAGGACTGATGCTGAAGCTCCAATACTTTGGCCACCTGATGCAAAGAGCCAACTCATTAGAAAAGAGCCTGATGCTGGGAAAGATTGAAGACAGAAGGAGAAGGGGACAACAGAGGAAGAGATGGTTGGGTGGCATCACCAAGTCAATGGACATGAGTTTCAGCAAGTTCCAGGAGTTGGTGATGGACAGGGAAGCATGATAGATCATGGGGTTGCAAAGTGTCGGACACGACTGAGCGACTGATCTGTTAATCCCAAACTCCTAATTTATCACTCCCCCTACCTTTCCCCTTTGGTAACCATAAATTTGTTTTTGAATTCTGTGAGTCTGTTTATCTTTTGTAAATAAGTTCCTCACAACCATTTTGACCACATATTCCATTAGTAAAAATGAGCATGCACCCCTAATTTATTTATTTAAAAATAAGAAACATGTAAATATAACTAAAACAAAAATCCTCAATTTTTGAGGGAAAAATACAGGTTAAAGAGGGTGGCCCTAAGACAGCGGAGGAACAGGATAGGGGGACCACTTTCTCCCCCACAAATTCATCGAAAGAACATTTGAACGCCAAGCAAATTCCACAAAACAACCTCTGAATGCTGGCAGAGGACACCAGGCAGCCCATTGTCTTTGAAAGGAGTGCTGTATGGATGGAGAAGTTTTGAGACTACTGTAAGAATAAGAAAACCAGAAGCAGGAGGCTTAAGTCCAAAAGCTGAGAACACCAGAGAAATCCTGACTCCAGGGAACATTAATCAATAAGACCTCATCCAAAAGCCTCCATACCTACACTGAAACCAAGCTCCACCCAAGAGCCAACAAGTTTCAGAGCAAGACATCACACAAATTCTCCAGCAACGCAGGAATATAGCCCTGAGCTGTAATATACAGGCTGTCCGAAGTCACACTAAACCCACAGACATCTCAAAACTCACTACTGGACACTTCATTGCATCCAGAAGAGATCCAGCTCCACCCACCAGAACACCAATGCAAGCTACCCTAACCAGGAAACCTTGACAAGCCACTCGTTCAACCCCACCCACAGGGAGGAACCTCCACAATAAAAAGGAACCACAAACTGCCAGAATACAGAAAGGCCACCCCAAACACAGCAATCTAAACAAGATGAAAAGGCAGAGAAATACACAGCAGGCAAAGGAACAGGATAAATGCCCACCAAACCAAACAAAAGAGGAAGAGATAGGGAGTCTAGCTGAAAAAGAATTCAGAATAATGATTGTAAAACTGATTCAAAATCTTGAAAACAAAATGGAGTTACAGATAAATAGCCTGGAGACAAGGATTGAGAAGATGCAAGAAAGGTTTAACAAGGACCTAGAAGAAATAAAAAAGAGTCAGTCAATAATGAATAATGCAATAAATGAGATCAAAAACACTCTGAAGGGAACCAACAGTAGAATAACTGAGGCAAAAGATAGGATAAGTGAGGTAGAAGATAGAATGGTGGAAATAAATGAAGCAGAGAGGCAAAAAGAAAAAACAATTAAAAGTATTGAGGACAACCTCACAGACCTCTGAGACAATGCCAAACGCCCAAACATTCGAATCATAGGAGTCCCAGAAGAAGACAAAAAGAAAGACCTTGAGAAAATACTTGAGGAGATAATACTTGAAAACATCCCTAAAATGGGGAAGGAAATAGTCACCCAAGTCCAAGAAACCCAAAGAGTCCCAAACAGGATAAACCCAAGGTGAAACACCCCAAGACACATATTAATCAAATAAACAAAATACCAATATTAAAAGCAGCAAGGGAAAAACAACAAATAACACACAAGGGGATTCCCATAAGGATAACAGCTGATCTTTCAACAGAAACTCTTCAGGCCAGAAGGGAATGGCAGGACATACTTAAAGTGATGAAACAGAAAAACCTACAACCCAGATTACTGTACCCAGCAAGGATCTCATTCAAATTTGAAAGAGAAATCAAAAGCTTTACAGACAAGCAAAAGTTTAGAGAATTCAGCACCACCAAGCCAGCTCTTCAACAAATGCTAAAGGATCTTCTCTAGACAGGAAACACAGAAAAGGTGTATAAACTCGAATCCAAAACAACAAAGTAAATGGCAACAGGATCATACTTATCAATAATTACCTTAAATGTAAATGGGTTGAATGCCCCAACCAAAAGACAAAGACAGGCTGAATGGAGACAAAAACAAGGTCCCTATTTATGCTGTCTACAAGAGACTCACCTCAAAACAAGGGACACATACAGACTGAAAGTGAAGGGCTGGGAAAAGATATTTCACGCAAATGGAGACCAAAAGGAAAGCAGGAATAGCAACATTCATATCAAATAAAATAGACTTTGAAATAAAGGCTTTGAAAAGAGACAAAGAAGGACACTACATAATGATCAAAGGATCAATCCAAGAAGAAGATATAACAATTATAAATATATATGCACCCAACATAGGAGCACCGCAATATGTAAGACAAATGCTAACAAGTATGAAAGGGGAAATTAACACTAACACAATAATAGTGAGAGACTTTAATACCCCACTCACACCAATGGATAGATCAACTAAACAGAAAATTATCAAGGAAACACAAACTTTAAATGATACAATGGACCAGTTAGACCTAATTGATATCTATAGGACATTTCACTCCAAAACAATGAATTTCACCTTTTTCTCAAGTGCACATGGAACCTTCTCCAGGATAGATCACATCCTGGGCCATAAACCAAGCCTTGGTAAATTCAAACAAGTTGAAATCATCCCAAGAATCTTTTCTGATCACAATGCAGTAAGTTTAGATGTCAACTACAGAAAAAAAACTATTAAAAAATCCAACATATGGAGGCTAAACAACATGCTTCTGAATAACCAACAAATCACAGAAGAAATCAAAAAAGGAAATCAAAATATGCATAGAAATGAATGAAAATGAACACACAACAACCCAAAACCTATGGGACACTGTAAAAGCAGTGCTAAGGGGAAGGTTCACAGCAATACAGGCTCACCTCAAGAAACAAGAGAAAAGTCAAATACATAATCTAACTCTACACCTAAAGCAATTAGAAAAGGAAGAAATGAAGAACCCCAGGGTTAGTAGAAGGAAAGAAATCATAAAAATGAGGGCAGAAATAAATGCAAAAGAAACAAAAGAGACCATAGCAAAAATCAACAAAGCCAAAAGCTGCTTCTTTGAGAAGATAAATAAAATTGATAAACCATTAGCCAGACTCATCAAGAAACAAAGGGAGAAGAATCAAATCAACAAAATTAGAAATGAAAATGGAGAAATCACAACAGACAACACAGAAATACAAAGGACCATAAGAGACTACTATCAGCTGCTATATGCCAATAAAACGGACAACTTGAACCAGGAAGAAATAGAAAATCTTAACAGACCCATCACAAGCATAGAAATTGAAACTGTAATCAGAAAGTTTCCAGCAAACAAAAGCCCAGGACCAGACGGCTTCACAGCTGAATTCTACCAAAAATTTAGAGAAGAGCTAACACCTATCCTACTCAAACTCTTCCAGAAAATTGCAGAGGAAGGTAAACTTCCAAACTCATTCTATGAGGCCACCATCACCCTAATACCAAAACCTGACAAAGATGCCACAAAAAAAGAAAACTATAGGCCAATATCAATGATGAACATAGATGCAAAAATCCTTAACAAAATCCCAGCTAACAGAATCCAACAACATATTAAAAACATCATACATCATGACCAAGTGGGTTTTATCCCAGGGATGCAAGGATTCTTCAATATCCACAAATCAATCAATGTAATATACCACATTAACAAATTGAAAGATAAAAACCATATGATTATCTCAATAGATGCAGAGAAAGCCTTTGATAAAATTCAACATCCATTTATGATTATAAAGACCCTCCAAAAAGCAGGAATAGAAGGAACATACCTCAACATAATAAAAGCTATATATGACAAACCCACAGCAAACATTATCCTCAATGGTGAAAAATTGAAAGCATTTCTCCTAAAGTCAGGAACAAGACAAGGGTGCCCACTCTCACCAATACCATTCAACATAGTTTTGGAAGTTTTAGCCACAGCAATCAGAGAAGAAAAAGAATAAAAGGAATCCAGATTGGAAAAGAAGTAAAACTCTCGCTGTTTGCAGATGACATGATCCTCTGCATAGAAAACCCTAAAGACTCCACCAGAGAATTACTAGAGCTAATCAATGAATATAGTAAAGCTTCAGGATATAAAATTAACACACAGAAATCCCTTGCATTCCTATATACAAACAATGAGAAAACAGAAAGAGAAGTTAAGGAAACAATTCCATTCACTGTTGCAACAAAAAGAATAAAATACTTAGGAATAAATCTACCTAAAGAAACAAGAGACCTGTATATAGAAAACTATAAAACACTGGTGAAAGGAATCAAAGAGGACACTAATAGATGGAGAAATATACCATGTTCATGGATTGAAAAAAATCAATATAGTGAAAATGAGTGTACTACCCAAAGCAATCTTATAGATTCAATGCAATCCCTATCAAGCTACCAATGGTATTTTTCGCAGAACTAGAACAAATAATCTCACAATTTGTATGGAAATACAAAAAGCCTTGAATAGCCAAAGCAATCTTGAGAAAGAAGAATGGAACTGGAGGAATCAATCTGCCTGACTTCAGGCTATACTACAAAGCTATAGTCATCAAGACAGTATGGTACTGGCACAAAGACAGAAATATAGATCAATGGAACAAAATAGAAAGCCCAGAGATAAATCTACGCACCTATGGACATCTTATCTTTGACAAAGGAGGCAAGAATATACAATGAAGAAAAGACAATCTCTTTAACAAATGGTGCTGGGAAAACTGGTCAATGACTTGTAAAAAAATGAAACTAGAACACTTTCTAACACCACACACGAAAATAAGCTCAAAGTGGATTATGGATTAAAGATCTAAACATAAGACCAAAAACTATAAAACTCCTAGGAGAAAACATAGGCAAAACACTCTGACATAAATCACAGCAGGATCCTCTATGACCCACCTCCCAGAGTAATGGAGATAAAAGCAAAAATAAACAAATGGAACCTAATTAAACTTAAAAGCTTTTGCACAATGAAGGAAACTATAAGCAAGGTGAAAAGACAGCCTTCAGAATGGGAGGAAATAATAGCAAATGAAGGAACTGATAAAGAATTAATATCAAAAATATACAAGCAACTTATGCAGCTCAATTCCAGAAAAATAAATGACCCAATCCAAACATGGGCCAAAGAACTAAACAGACATTTCTCCAAAGAAGACATACAGATGGCTAACAAACACATGAAAAGATGCTCAACATCACTCATTATCAGAGAAATGCAAATCAAAACCACAATGAGGTACCATCTCATGCCCGTCAGAATGGCTGCAGTCCAAAAGTATACAAACAATAAATGCTGGAGAGGGTGTGGAGACAAGGGAACCCTCTTACACTGTTGGTGGGAATGCAAACTAGTACAGCCACTATGGAGAACAGTGTGGAGATTCCTTAAAAAACTGGAAATAGAACTGCCATATGACCCAGCAATCCCACTGCTGGGCACACACACTGAGGAAACCAGAATTGAAAGAGACACGTGTACCCCAATGCTCATCACAGCACTGTTTATAACAGCCAGGACATGGAAGCAACCTAGATGTCCATCAGCAGATGAATGGATAAGAAAGCTGTGGTACATATACACAATGGAGTATTACTCAGCCATTAAAAAGAATACATTTGAATCAGTTCTAATGAGGTGGATGAAACTGGAGCCGATTATACAGAGTGAAGTAAGCCAGAAAGAAAAACACCAATACAGTATACTAATGCATATATATGGAATTTAGAAAGATGGTAACGATGATCCTATATGTGAGACAGCAAGAGACACAGATGTATAGAACAGTCTTTTGGACTCTGTGGGAGAAGACGAGGGTGGGATGATTTGATAGAATAGCACTGAAACATGTATATTATCATATGTGAAACAGATCGCCAGTCCAGGTTCGATGCGTGAGACAGGGTGCTCAGGGCTAGTGTACTGGGATGACCCTGAGGTATGGGATGGGGAGGGAGGTGGGAGGGGGGTTCAGGATGGGGAACACATGTACACCCGTGGCAGATTCATGTCAATGCATGGCAAAAACCACTACAATACTGTAAAGTAATAAGCCTCCAATTAAAATGAATTAAATTTTAAAAAATACAAGTTAAGGTTTTCATTTTTTCTTCCCATATCCTAATGGGTTATCCTGAGTACCAAATTTGGGAAATGACTGCCCCAGCAGTACTGTGACCACCTGGAGGCCTTCAGTGGCTGTCAGCTCACTGCACCTGAGCCACACCCTTACCTCTAGCTCGGGTCAGCTGTCCAGGTCCCAACACCAATGACCTGCTCTTCATTTCTCAGAGTTCGGGGATCATTTGCTTCCATTTTCTCCATGTCCAGAGCTGACTGCTCCAGAATCTCTTACCTCCCTGAACTATTACCACCAATGCCCTCTCTTTCCCCAAATCTGGGTCTTTCCATTGTAATCACCCCGCCCCTTGTAGCAGCAAACTCAGCCTCATAGGCTGCCTGCTCCTCTGCGCTCAGCACTACCAGGAAAAGCATTTGTTCCAGGTGCCTTCACACCCTCATCTCCTGCAGGCCACGTTTTACCATCAGGAACCCAGGCTTTTATCCTCAGCTCCATTTCCAGTTATCCTCAGCCAAAGATTCCAAACCAGCAGCCCCTACCGCACTCTACATCCAGGAGCCCATCTGGCCTTCCACCCTATGCATCCAGGCCACCATTCTTTCATTCATTCCAACATCTACCGAGCACCACCATGTGCCGGGTGCTGCTCCCATACTAGACATGATGGAATCTCACAGCCCTGTCTTACTTTCTAGTAAACAAATTGCCATCAGCTGTTGGGAGATGCTGATAATAAAGCTGTTACATAACAGGGAGCAAGCAGGGGCCAGAGAATCCTGGTCACCGGATGTGACCCACTTTGCATCCTTCCCACTTGTCCCCTTCCAATTTTTTTTTAATTGAGGTAACATTTACATAACTTGGAATTAACCATTAAAAATTATCAACTCGGTGACATTTAGTACATTCACAATATTGTGCAACCAGCACCTCTGTCCAGTTCCAAAACATTCTGTCTCCCAAGAAAGAAATCCTGGACCCATTCAGCAGCTCACCCCATTCTACCCCTCCCCCAGGGCCTGGCAACCAGTAACCTGCTTTCTGTCTCTGCAGATTTACCTTCTCTGGATGCGTGCATGCTCCGTCACTTCAGTAAGGTCCGACTCTTTGCAACCCCATGACTGTAGCCCACCAGCCTCTTCTGTCCATGGGATTCTTCAGGTAAGAATACTACAGTGGCTTGCCATGCCCTCCTTCAGGGGATCTTCCTGACCCAGAGATCAAACCCACATCTCCTGCATTGGCAGGTGGATTCTTTACCACTGAGCCACAGGGGAAGCCCCACCTATTCTGGCTATTTCCTATGGAAGGAATCCTAGGATTCCCCTTCAATTCTGACAACAGCTCTGACCTTCCTGCTTTCTTCCCTCCAGCTAGCTCCTCCTTCTCCTCCTCTGTGTTTGCCATCCACCACCTGACACATGGGTCCTGAGTCCCCAGGGTGACTCCTGCCTCTATCTTCAAATCTCCTTATGAGCTGGCTCCTTCTCTCAGAAAAAAAACCTTGACCTTACCTCCTCTTGCCCTCAAGACAGTTCCAACATCCTCCTCTTCTCAAGCTCTGCTTCAGGATTTGCAAAGGTCTGCAGAGATTTCCATACTGACAAAACACATACAAAAAAACCAGGTTGGAGGCAGGGGGTGCGGGGGGGCCCTCATCTCATCAGGGCAGTCTGGCATGTGATCAGGGTGGTCTGGCAGGGCGACGCATGTGACCTTGGGTAATTGTGACTAACGCTCTGTTCCTCACTTTTCTCTTTTGTAAAGTGGGGATCAGTATAACACTTACCTCATAGGGGTTTCATAAAGAACAGTTGAGTGAATGCACCCCCATGTGCCAGGCACATTGGAAGGGCTCAAAAAATGCTATCACCTCGGTGATCAGTTCAATAAAACCTGTGCTACCCTGCGCTGTTCCAGAAGGACCAGGCCTCTCTGGCCTTTGCTCTGGGGCTTCTTTTGGGCTCAGCTTCCAGGGATTGGCTCTTTCGAGGTAACACTGATGGGGGAGGATGTCATCCACTCTCCTGGCTTAACCAGCACCTGACAGGCATTGCCCAAACCCCCCTCTATCCTGTCTTCTCCTCCAGCTCAGCTAGTTTGCATTTACCCAGAAGCACGTGTATGGCACATGTCCGCAGCCCAGGATCCTTGAACTCAACACACCCAATGTTAAATGTGACCTTCCCCTCCTCTCCCTCTAGCCACCTCTGCCCATGCTCCCACACCGGCATCCCAAGATCTCTTGCTGGGACCACCGCAGTAACTTCTCCCCCGCCCAGTCTTGTCCTTGTTCCTTCCTCTCTTTACACTATAGCCGGAATACTCCCATCTGAAATCCACAGCTGCCCATGTCACTCCCCTTGTAAGCCCTTTTGGGAGTTCTGTCTCCACTGTTCTCAGGAGCAAGCCCAAACGCCTTCCCCAGGAAGGCTTCTCCTGACATCACCCCATCACCATCAGCCCCTGCCTGACCATCTCTGTTCCAGGCATAGCTACCCAGGGCAATGCTACAGTTAGTTCACATGGCTCCTCTGTTTGGCATGCCTCTCCCACCAGATTCTCCCCAGTTCTGGTCATCTTTCAAGGCTCAGTTCAGGCATCAGCCCCTGAAGGAAGGTGTCTCTGATAACCCAGATTGGACTAAGCACCCTTCCTGCTTGACCATGACTGGCATTGGGTGTTTATGAGTCTGTTTTCCTCCTTAAACTCCCTGGAGACCTTATTTATCTCATCATTCCATCTATCCATCTATCCATCCGATCATCTAGCCAGTTAGCCATCTGACCATCCATTCATACATTTATCCAACCATTCATCCATCCAACCATCCATCTATCCATCCATCTAACAAAAATGCCTCAAGAGCCTATGTTCAGCCAGGTACTAGGACTACAACAGTTAACAAGACAGAAGAGGTTGCTGCCCTCAGGCAGCTGACAGTCCAGCAACATACACAATATGTGACAACCACCCCACCCCCCGCCACCACCACACACACACACACAGCAGCTGCACAGTGTGAGCTCTAGAGCCGGCTTTAAATCCCGACTCCACCAATGGTTAGCTGTGAAACCTGGGACAAATTACTTCATTTCTCAGTGTCTCAAAAATTAGAGCAGTCTGCCTAACTCATAGGGTTGTTGAGAGGATTAAAAGAGCTAATACAGATGTAGATCAATGGAAGTAACTATAACCCTGCCTGGCATATAAGAAAAGCTTCCTAAGAGTTAGTTGTTCTCCTTGCTGATGCGCCAACAGGGGAACTTATGACAGGGCCCCACCCGAGATGTAGGGCCAGGTGATGCATTTGTGCCCTGATGTCTGACATAGAGGTTCACTGGGCCAGTCTGGTTAGCCCTGCAAAGATGGTTCAGCATCAAAGAATGAGAGCTGGAAGTCATGTGTGTAACCTCTGACCCAACTTGCCCACTTTTGCAGAAGAAAGTGAACTTGTAGGAGGGAAGCACCAGCCCCCAGATCTCCTGACTTCCCAACCTCCTGTCCTGTTCCAAGAAGACTCTGGTTATCCGAGACAGCACAGCTGCCCTGCATCCTCCATGGGTTCTCATTATCCACAGCAGAAAGGCTGTGGCCACAGCTTTTATCCCCTTGCTTCCCCTCACACCTCTCGTCCAAGACTGTTTTCTTTTTCTGTCTTGTAACCCATGGTTCTCTTATTTCCAAGGGGGAAATCTGGCCCTTCACACACACACACAAAAAAACCACCAAGGATTGCGGTCTTCTTCATGGAGCTGCTCAAACAAATCACAAGCAAGTGCAATCCCCGAGCCTCCCAGTTCAGCTCCTGTTCCCACTAGCTGGGGAAGGCTTCTCCTCCGTCGCCAGAAAGTTTCATTTTGCCTGCTCTGGGAGTCAGTCTTTTTTGGATGCTCCAAGTATCAGAACGCACATCCCTCAGGGACCTGGGTTTAGAATGAAGGCCAAAGAACAGCTCTCATTTGAAAGCCAGATCCCGTATTTCCAGCCAGACACATAACTCTTCCCCACCGCGCCAGCTAGCCCTGGTTCCCAGCAGTGGCCTTTGAATGGCATGCCATTCTCTGGCATCGCTGACTTGATGACGAGCGGCAATCCAGCAGATGTTTTTAGAGGCCATGGGATTTACAGAAGTGTTCTGTTAGGAAACTTTCGCTTTCACACCTCAAGTTGCCTGGAAGGTGGCAAGAGAATGAGACACAGAGAAAAAATAAATCCCGGAGTCCAATGTAATGTTCTTTATTATTTTCCGTGGTCAGGCTGTACTATCAGTTTTAAGTACCTAGTGTTTTACCTACCTTTGTGCCTGCACTTCTGCTAGTTGTATTCACACACGCATGTCTGAGGCTCACAGAGGCTCATCACAAGCCAGGGTATCCAGTCCTGGGAGTGCAATATATTTAAATGTGAGGACTTTTATCTTAAAATCTCACAGTAATGGTTACACCACACAGATCTGCCTTGTTAATAACAGTCACAGACAGAGTACTAAAAACAAGGGTAGTAAATGACCTCCACACCTTACCATGGAGAATTCATTATATTACCCTCTATGGCAACAACCACTGACTATGAAGATGTTTACCCTACATATGGAATTTTATGAGTCTTTCTCTATCTTTCTTGGAAATGCTACAGCAGACCCATTTTTTTCAACAACAACAAAAGGAAAAACCATTTTTCCAGAAGAGAAAAACCATCTGCCTTTCCAACAAAACCCTTTTATATAAAAGATCTCTGCTGCTGCTGCTGCTGCAGCTAAGTCGCTTCAGTCGTGTCCGACTCTGTGCGACCCCAGAGACGGCAGCCCAGCAGGCTCCCCCATCCCTGGGATTCTCCAGGCAAGAACACTGGAGTGGGTTGCCATTTCCTTCTCCGATGCATGAAAGTAAAAAGTGAATGGGAAGTCGCTCAGTCTGTTCGACTCTGTGCGACCCCATGGACTGCAGCCTACCAGGCTCCTCCGCCCATGGGATTTTCCAGGCAAGAGTACTGGAGTGGGGTGCCATTGCCTTCTCCCCAAAGATCTCTAGTAGACCTTTTTCTTGCCAAAGGGAACTTTAACCTAGCCTAAGAGTAATTTCTCTTTGGCTCTCTAACCAGTGTGGAACTCACCTTCAGAAGTTTATTCAATATGTGCCTTAACAATTTATTTGTAGCAGCCCAATTTAATGCATCTAATTAAATACAGGTGAGCAGACAGGCTCTGGAATCGGATCTAAATTAAACCCCCAATCTGTACCTTCTGTATTAGTAAGGGGGCCACATGTCCCTGTTTATGGCTGTTGTCCTAGCTTCATCATTAATTTAACAGCACCCCTTTCACTCTCCAGAGTGTTCATGTTTCAGGACTTCCCTGGTGGTCCAGTGGCTAAGACTCTGTACTCCCAATGCAGGGAGCCCTGATTAGATCCATGGCCAGGGAATTAGATTCCACATGCTGCAACTAAGAGTTCGAATGCCTCAACTAAAGATCCCTCCTGCCAACACAAAGATCAAAGATCCTGAGTGCAACAACTAAGACCTAGCACAGCCAAATAAGTAATTAAAAAAAAAAAAAAAGACTTCTCAGGTTTGGATGATAAATTATAAGATCACCTTATAGTTATGTGAGTCACTCAAGACAGAACATTTAACTTTCCCATACTTTGGTTTCACATTTGTTCAATGAAAATGAAAGATGCTAATTTACAAGGCTGTCATGAGCATGAAATTAGACAGTGTCCTCAAGGCTTGGTTCCCAGGAGGGCCCAGTATTCCTGCAAACACTAGTTACGTGCTCAAGAGGTCCACCTTCTGGAAAAGGCGTTACTCTGTGAGACCTTCACCTTTAGATTGTCAGTTTGAAGACAGGACCTGCATTTTCCATTTTTCATTGTGACGAGATCTATAAAATGGAAATGGCATCTGTGTCCAGCAGCCACGCAATCAATTCTGCCATCTTTGACCAGCAGGTGAATCACTTATGGAGATTTTAGCTCCTATTCTCTAGATCTTCAGGACTTCATTTAATCTCTCCACCCAGACCAAAATTACCCCCAAACCAAAGCTCTGTGAAAAGTAAGCCAAGTGCTTGTGGCTCAAAACAGGAACAGGGGAGAGATAAGAGATCCTTTTAACTGAGTGAAAGCTGCATCCCTCAGCCAATGAGCTCAGTGAATTTCTTGCTTTCTCGAACCAAAAAAACACTGGCCTTACCAATCCAATGATAGGACAGTTTCTCAATAAAAGGATCCAATGTATCTCACTTTAAAAATTAAGCCAAATAGTACCCACACTCTTACACTTGCATCTGTAATAGCATCATCAGTTCAGGAAGCATGTCTTGTTCCCTTTTTACAAAGAGAGAGAAAGAAAAATGTTATCACTTCACTGACAGCTTGTTAAAGACACCTATGTTCACATGAGCCCATGAGCAGGAACAAGATATTGTAATAGGGCTGATCTTACTTCAAGGTAGTGGTTTTGACTCAATGAGAAATATGATGAACACCTGAACCCAAAGAAGTAGTCCATTGCCCAAGAAATAGGTCATACAATTAATTGGCTGCTGGGGTGCTTTCCTAATTTATGGGGGAAGGACCATTTCCCAGCAAGTAGGGTTTGGGGTGAAGGCTGACAACTTCATAAGGGGTGCCCTTTGTCCTGGGTGCTACCTTGCCATTCAGCTAGTCCGCCCTAGAGGGTGCTGTGCCCCCAGCTGTAACACGCCTTCGTGAAGGTGCGACATTTGAAACTATTCAATTCCAATCTTAAATCATAATATTTTCTGAAACACAAAATGAACAAATGCAATTCCCATTATTATGTAATATGGTTGCTCAAGGTATTATTAGTATTGCATGAGTAAAGATCCCTCTTGTGCTCAACTTCTAAAGAACTAGAAAGGAAATTTTCAGCATTTTCAGGCTCTAAATATAGAAGCTGTGTGACAAAAAAGATGTACACAGCAGCACAGCAGTAACTGCGTCTGAGGACGTCGAGGAACAA
The DNA here is from genome assembly GCA_006410935.1 of Redunca redunca. Lineage (NCBI taxonomy): Eukaryota > Metazoa > Chordata > Mammalia > Artiodactyla > Bovidae > Redunca > Redunca redunca. Next base: position 13,136 of record SJYQ01001400.1, on the reverse strand, counting down.
CAGCAGGCTCTTCTGAGGTCAAGACAGTTCCTCCCCACAGAAGTTTCTAGTAACAGAAAAAGACTTATGCCACTCCCAGAAATCCAGTTACAGCTGGGGCACGGCACCCTCTCGGGCAGACTCGCTGGGCAGCAAGGTAGCACCCAGGACAAAGGGCACCCCTTATGAAGCTGTCTACCTCCACCCCAAACCCCACTTGATGGGAAATGGTCCTTTCCCCCCAAATTAGGAAAACACCAAGGCAGCCAACTGAGTGATCTATTTCTTGAGCTACTTCTTAGAGTCCTGTGATTCTAAATCTGAAGCACACAAAGAGGAAACAGAAGTTCAGCTATACACAGGGAACTTTCCTGCAGGATGTCTATGGTTTTTCTCCACTTGAAAAGCTCAACCAGAAATCACACTTCTGTTCCAGATTCAGATGATTGATACATTTGGCTTTAAATGCATCTTGTACCTTGTACTGATCGATATAAGCCTTCCCTGAAGAGTGTTCAGACAATCTTGCCTCCTAGTGTCTGATAAGAGAATGAGCCAAGGGCAAACGAAGAACCGTTCTTTGACCAGGTCTAGTAACAGGCAAATTTGGCCTTGGAATATGGAATGAAACAGGGCAAAGACTAATAGAGTTTTGCCAAGAAAATGCACTGATCATAGCAAACACCCTCTTCCAACAACACAAGAGAAGACTNGGAACAACAGATTGGTTCCAAATAGGAAAAGGAGTACGTCAAGGCTGTATATTGTCACCCTGCTTATTTAACTTCTATGCAGAGTACATCATGAGAAACGCTGGACTGGAAGAAACACAAGCTGGAATCAAGACTTCTGGGAAAAAGATCAATAACCTCAGATATGCAGATGACACCACCCTTATGGCAGAAAGTGAAGAGGAACTAAAAAGCCTCTTGATAAAAGTAAAAGAGGAGAGTGAAAAAGTTGGCTTAAAGCTCAACATTCAGAAAACGAAGATCATGGCATCATCCCGTCCTATCACTCCATGGGAAATAGATGGAGAAACAGTGGAAACAGTGTCAGACTTTATTTTTTTGGGCTCCAAAATCACTGCAGATGGTGACTGCATCCATGAAATTAAAAGACGCTTACTCCTTGGAAGAAAAGTTATGACCCACCTAGATAGCATATTCAAAAGCAGAGACATTACTCTGCCGACTAAGGTCCATCTACTCAAGACTATGGTTTTTCCAGTAGTCATGTATGGATGTGAGAGTTGGACTGTGAAGAAGGCTGACCAACAAAAAATTGATGGTTTTGAACTGTGGTGTGGAGGAGACTCTTGAGAGTCCCTTGGATACAAGGAGATCCAACCAGTCCATTCTAAAGGAGATCAGCCCTGGGATTTCTTTGGAAGGAATGATGCTGGACTGGAAAAGACTCTGATGCTGGGAGGGATTGGGAGGAGGAGGAGAAGGGGACGACAGAGGATGAGATGGCTGGATGGCATCACGGACTCGATGGATGCGAGTCTGAGTGAACTCCGGGAGCTGGTGATGGACAGGGAGGCCTGGCGTGCTGCGATTCATGGGGTCGCCAAGAGTCGGACACGACTGAGCGACTGAAGTGAACTGAACTGAACTGAGGAAGAAAAAGCCAGCTGGAGAAAAGTCCACGCCCCCTACACACCCATACCTGGCTGTCTTGGGCAAAGGCCGAGTCAGGAGGTAGTCAACTCCCCAGCGAAAGCAAGAGACGAGGCAGAGTGCGGGGCTGTAGCATCTTGAGGACTCCCCAGTTCCACTACACAATTTCTGTACCATCCAGACCTACAGAGGCTGATGAGGGGGTACCCCTCCAAATGCTTGAAATGCATAAAATACATAGAATTAGAGAAAACTTTTAAAACTGTAACATAGTAACACATTTGCTTCTTTGTTAATACATAGAAGGCAATGGCACCCCACTCCAGTACTCTTGCCTGGAAAATCCCATGGACGGAGGAGCCTGGAAGGCTGCAGTCCATGGGGTTGCTAGAGTCAGACACAACTGAGCGACTTCACTTTCACTTTTCACTTTCATACATTGGAGAAGGAAATGGCAACCCACTCCAGTGTTCTTTTCCGGAGAATCCAGGGGGAGCCTGGTGGGCTGCTGTCTCTGGGGTCGCACAGAGTCGGACATGACTAAAGCGACTTAGCAGCAGCAGCATGTAATAACCACTGTAATTTCTGTCATAATGAGCATGACATTTCAAGGTTATCTGTTAGATACCTAAAATGTGATACAAAAATATCAAATTTCTATTGGTGACAAAGTTGCAAACAATGCCAATATTACTGTGGGTCACGACCAATATCCAGAAGTAAAGGGATTGCTCAATTTTGGTCAAAAGTGTGTGAAAATCAAGCTGTAATATTTTTCCATGCAAGCTCACAGATCCCCTTGAATCTCTTGCAAAGAGCTCTGTAGTAGTTCACATGAAAACTCAGGTGATAATCTTATTTCATCCCCTACTCTTCAGGCTCTTCCAGAATGACTGAGATCTACATTAGAACCTGAACCCAGCAGCAGCCTCAGCCATCTATAAGGGAGGGGAGGGGAGGATCTACACCAAATAGAGTCTCTTGGAAGGAGCAGGGTGGGGCCAACATCCCTATTCTTTTTTCTCTTGTCAGCTATGTGTTAAGGGTTATTTAACACATTGTTGTGGGAGAAGGCAATGGCAACCCACTCCAGTACTCTTGCCTAGAAAATCCCATGGACGGAGGAGCCTGTTAGGCTTGCAGTCCATGGGGTAGCTGAGAGTCGGACACAACTGAGCAACTTCACTTTGACTTGTCACTTTCATGCATTGGAGAAGGAAATGGCAACCCACTCCAGTGTTCTTGCCTGGAGAATCCCAGGGACAGGGACAGGGGAGCCTAGTGGGCTGCTGTCTCTGGGGTCGCACAGAGTTGGACACAACTGAAGCGACTTAGCAGCAGCAGCAGCAACAGCAGCAACATGTTGTTGTATGGCAAAAAAACAATACAACATTGTGAAGCAATTACCTTCCAATTAAAAATAAATTGTTTCAAAAAAATAAAAAATAAAAAAATAAAAATAAATTGTTTCAAATGTGGAGAAACAAAGTTATTCAATTCAGTTGACTCATAGGTAGAGGGGAATTTCTTTCCAGATCACTTGACCTAGTGCTGTGTTATAAACTCTATAAGCCCCAAAGCTCAAGCCTTACAGCAAACTTCCACCTCTTTACTTCCTGAAATCAATTCTCAGATAAACTTCCTGAACACGTTTTCAAACCTATGTATTTACTGCTTTAACAGTAGTATAAATGAGACTAAAAGGAAAATAATTTATAACAAACTAAACCTGTATTTCAGTATGCAATTAGTTGGACAAAATCAATCTAGAAGGCTTAAGAAGTCGTTAGATGCTTGTGTCAAAAACCAGGTGAGCTACAAGTGTTGACTAACAGGTGATGTGGTGATGTCACATGATTTTCTTCATGGTAAATTTCCCAATAAAACAAACCACAATCTTTCTTCACAGACTGGAAAAAACATTTATTTGAAACATGCAAAATACTCCTTATGTGTAAGCTAGGTCTCTAGGTTCAGGTAACAAATAGGTTTTGTATCCAAGATCACCTTTTAACCAAACTGGTCAACCAGACCTGGGCTGGGGTCTTAACCTAGGCAGAGGCCCCTTGTCTCAGCCTAGGTTCTTCTTTTTTTTTTTTTTTAATCAGGTTTGTATAGCCAATAATAAAGTCATTGCTGCTTCAATGGCCAAAAAGTAGAGAAGCAGGAACCTAGTTCAGAAGTCAATTTAACCCAATTTGCCTAGAGACATTGAATATATAGGAAGGTGGAGGTAAAAGGATTTGGAAAGGGTGGAAGAAATATTCATGAGTTATCTGAGAACAGGGTTTGGTTTAGACTTGGAGCTGTACCAACTTGCTCCTTGAAAGAAAAGCTATAACCAACCTAGACAGCATACTAAAAAGCAGAGACATTACTTTGCCAGCAAAGGTCCATATAGTCAAAGCTATGGTTCTTCCAGTAGTCATGTATGGGGATATGAGAGTTGAGTGTTGAAGAACTGATGCTTTTGAACTGTGGTGTTGGAGAAAACTCTTGAGTCACTTGGACTGCAAGGAGATCAAACCAGTCAATTCTAAAGGAAATCAGTCCTGAATATTCATTGGAAGGACTGATGCTTGAACTATGGCCAACTGATGCAAAGAAATGACTCACTGGAAAAGACCCTGATGATGGGAAAGATTGAAGGCAGGAGGAGAAGGGGACAGCAGAGGATGAGATGGTTGGATGGCATCACCGGCTCGATGGACTTGAGTTTAAGCAAGTTCCAGGGGATGGTGATGGACAGGGAGGCCTGGTGTGTTGTAGTCCATGGTGTGGCAAAGAGTTGGACAGGACTGAGCAACTGAACAACAACAAATTTCTCAGTAAAAAAAAAAAATATATATATATTTTTTTTTCCCAAAGTCTTTTCAATTCCATAAGTCCATGATTTGATGTCTCTAAATTTTATTATGCTCAAAAATAATACTAATTCAGAAATGTGACAGTGAAGACTAGGTGCCACAAAGGTGTTCTGAAAGAACCCAGGGTTTTCCAAACTTTTCCCACTAATGGACTCCATTATATCACAAAAAGAGGCACTGCTGGAGTCTAATGAATAAATAACTAGCACTTGAATAGAATTTGTGTCCATTTTAATTCCAGCTACTTTCCACAAGAAAGCCTCATTTAAATTAGAAAGAGGGGGAGCATGCTTATAATGAAACATTTTCAAAACCCTTTAAAAGTTTCCTATACACGTCAATCAGGTATAACATTAAATATTAATAGCAAAAACTTAACTGTTGAATCTAAGTGAATAAACCAGAAAGCCTGTGTGTGACACGGGAAAAGGGTTAGTTTTCGCATCTGCTGGATTTGTTTAGTGTAACTTCCAGATGCATTATGGGGAGAGTAATGGTCCCTGAAACAGTGCGTCTCTAAATGGAGGATCACAAGTCGGCCATGGATTAGGAAACCAGTTCAGAACAGGGGGTCAGAAAACTTCGTCTTCAAGAGCCGAAGTGTAATATCTTAGGCTTTGCAGGCCAGACAACCTCTGTTAGAACTTCTTGACTCTGTCACTGCAGCCTGAAAGCAGCCATAAACAAACCATGAACAAAGGGAATTGGCTGTGTTCCAACCAGACTATATTTACAAAATGGGCTGCAGGCCATGGTGCTGACTCCTGACCAGCATTTTTTAAACAAATAAAATATAGTAGGATATATCAGAGGCCATGAGGACAGAGACTAGTTNAAAAAAAAGGCAAAGAAAAAAGGGTAGAAATAATGGGCAAGTTCTTGAGCCTAACATACAATCTTAAAAATATTTTTAAATGTATTAAAATTTTGAAAAAAGAATATGAATTAGTTACAAGTAGTCCAAAATGGTCTTCAAAAGAACATTAAAATCACTTCTTATGCTCTGCAAACATCCGATATAAACTGTATACCAGTTAGCAAGAGCTGCATAACACACTTCCCCAGAACTCTGTGGCTTAAAATAATCATCAATGCTTTCTGCAACTCTACACATCAGCTAGCTGGTCCTGACGACCTAGGACAGATCTTGGCAAAATAAGCTCAGGAGACTTGGAGCAGCTGGTTGTTCACTTGGGAGCCAGCTAGTCCAGAAAGGCCTCAGCTGAAACAATTTGGCTCATTCCCCTGCATCTCTCAGTCCCTCCCTTAGACTAGCCTGGGCACGCTTTCATGGGAGTGGCAGGGATCTGAGTGAGCATGCCTAGTTGTGCAAAAGGCAATAGAAATGCATAGGCTCTTAAACTTTATGTGGCATCAGCTAACATCCCAGGGGCCAAAGTAGTCATGAGGCCGGTAGTAGGGGACAGGGATGGGGACTAGTAAGTTACAAGGCAAAGTGTGTGGACACAAAGAAGAAGGCCATGATTCGGGGCCATTAGAGCAATCACTTTGCCACAGACATTATTACTGTTTGTCACCACCTTGGCAGAAACAGAAAGATTTTACATTATTTTAGTATTCCCATTATCATTTCTCATTCTGATTTTCCATTATCACTCCTAAGGCAGGAAGGCAGAGTGAAAAGAACACAGGCTTTGGAATCAATGAGATCCACTTTCGCAGCCTGGCTCTGCCACTTTTGGCTACCTGACCCTGGGCAAGTCTCCTTTGCACCTCAGTTTCCTCATCACAGCAACTACTAACATAACATGAGCTGGAACACAGAACATGTGTAGGTCAGTGTCTGGTTATTTCAGAACTCAAACCTTAGACACTGTATGTTTGTGAATAGCTAAGTACATTCAAAAAGATGAGGAACAAGGAAACAGGCAAATTTCCTAGAAGTAAAGTTTCTTAATAGAAAAGAACAGTTCCTTTACATAATAACTAAAAAGTCATTTCTTTACAAAGAGTTTTGGGGACTGTGGCAGGCAGGAATATGGCCCCAAGGATGTTCACATGCTAAACCCTGGAGCCTGTGAATATGCTACCTAACAGGAGAGGTATGATGAAGTTAATGACCTTGAAATGAAATTATCTGGAATTATCTGGGTGGGCCCAATCTAATCATATAGATCCTTGCTGCTGCTGCTAAGTCACTTCAGTTGTATCCGACACTGTGCGACACCATAGATGGCAGCCCACCAGGCTCCCCCGTCCCTGGGATTCTCCAGGCAAGAATACTGGAGTGGGTTGCCATTTCCTTCTCCATTGCATGAAAGTGAAAAGTGAAAATGAAGTCACTCAGTCGTGCCCAACTCTTAGCGATCCCATGGACTGCAGCCTTCCAGGCTCCTCCGTCCATGGGATTTTCCAGGCAAGAGTAACTGGAGTGGGGTGCCATTGCAGTCAAGGAATCTTTCCAAGCTGTGGTCCCAGTCTGATGACAGAGAGACAAGGAGTCAGCCCAACACTGCTGGTTTTGATGCTGGAGGAACGAAGCACAAGCCTGTGAATGTGAGTGGCCGCTAGAAGCTAAATGAGGCAAGGAAAAGGATTCTCCCCTACAGCTTCCAGGAGGAGTGCACACCTTGGTTTTAACTGGTGAGATCCGTGTTGACCTCTGACCCACAGCACAATAATAGTTTATGTTGCTTTAAGCCATGAAGTCTGTGGTTATTTGTTATAGCAGTGACAGAAAGGTGATGTAATCTTGTCATCTTCATAGAGAGGCTGACAGTGAGGAAATAGGAAAGTCCCTCAGAGCCCCTGAACCAGGAGGAAGAAACTATGGAATCCAGAGAGCACTAACCAGGCATGGCATGAAAAAGGAGAGCTGCATTTGATTCTGGTTATCAGGGCAATTAAAAAAGGCAGTATGACAGAATAAGCAACTCATTATCAGGGAAAACACGTTACTGCAGTCTACAAGGAAGTAGAATAAAATCACTGCTTATCCACACTATCTCCAAAGATCCCTGGTTATAACTGACAAGCATGTACGAGGAGAAAAACCGTATTTTAAAAATCCTTCCACAGAAACTTTCTAAAGGTTTCATTTACCTGAGGGCTGTTTCAGAGATGCAGTTCCAACTCTGATCACTTTCATTTCTGTTTGTAGATAATATGATAGTAAAGTAACAAGCCCTAGCGGTGTGTGGACGTGAACACACACACACAGTCACAATTTATGAGACTTCCTAAGCCCACAAATAATGCTCATAAAGAGGGAGAACAATGTGTACACCCAAAGCCCACTGATGGATTTAAAACACAGAACTCCAAGCCACAGCCAAGGAGGAACTCAAAACCAGGGACACACTTGGAACTTCCCTGGCAGTCCAGCGATTAAGGCTTCCTGCTTCCATTGCAGGGAGCAAGAGTTCAATCCCCTGTTAAGGAACCCAGATCCTCATGTGGTGCTGGCATGGGGAAAAAAATAAAAAAGGGACACACTTAAGAATACCCTTGATAGATTAAACAGTCTACAGCAGATGAGTATGCTGGGCTCAGCCAGGAAGTCAGACTAGTAGCATCCCACAGATGCAGGAGACACTAAAAGATGCCTCACGTAACAAATGAGAGACCACAGTCACAGAGCAGTGAGGTGACCTGCCCGAGGACAGCCGGGCTAACTGCACAGAGACCTGCCCTGCCTGAGCAGCAGCTTACTTGTGCTGCCCAGCTGATCACACGACTCTGGGGTCAGGCCCTCTGCGAGGCAATGGGGCTTCCAGTCGTGCCTATAGAGCTTGGCTCCTTGCTTAGAAACCCTTGGGGCCAGATGCAATTTTTTATCCAACCCGGGTTGCGGCGGGGAAAGCTCCCTTTCTGGAGCTCCCATCAGAATAGGAAATAAGGAATGGTGGACATATTGAAGAAAGTTGATAATATTTGCCCAAAAAATTACACTGGCCTGTACTTATCTAGTACAGTGAAAGAGTACCCACGTGAAAGTGTTAGTCCCTCAGTCGTGTCTGACTCTTTGCAACTCTGTGGACTGTAGCCCACCAGGCTCCTCTGTCCATGAGATTTCCCAGGCAGGAATACTGGAGTGGTTTGCCATTTCCTTTTCCAGGGGATCTTCCCGACCCAGGGATTGAACTTGGGTCTCCTGCCCTGCAGGCAGATTCTTTACCATCTGAGCCACCAGGGAGGCCCAACATAACACTGCCTTTAAATCTAGCAAGCACAGCAGTTAGATATGATAGAAAGGGGAGGAGGGAGAAACTGACCATTCTTAGCCACTGGAGCTGAGAATTCTGTTAAGGAAGGTAGACCATTCTGATGGACAGAGGGGCTGGAAGCTAGGCTTGCAAAGATCTCAATTAAGACCAAGGATTCCTCAGTCCATGGGGTCTCAAAAGAGTTGGACACAACTGAGAGACTACACAACAACTCCTCATATGATGAACATAACTGGGGAGGGAGACGGAGAAAAGCGCCCCTTCGCCTCCAAGTCCCCCCCTGAGAACTGTCTCTAATCTTGGTGGCTCTGAAAAATTCTAGGAGACGGGGTGAGAGAAGTATAGCAAACACAAGTACTAAGGGAAAAAAAGAAGGAAAACAGAAAGATTGTACTTAGCAAGAAGCATAGACAGTGCTTTCCTAAACAAGATGTGTAAAAGAAAGAACTGGTCATTGAGAACATTTCTCATTGGAATGTCCTTAGTTGCTCAGTCGTTTCCAACTCTTTACAAACCCATGGACTGTAGCCCTCCAGGCTCCTCTGTCCATGAAGATTCTCCAGGCAACAATACTGGAGTGTGTAGCCTATCCCTTCTCCAAGGGATCTTCCCAACCCAGGAGTCGAACCAGGGTCTCCTGCACTGCAAATGGATTCTTTACCAGCTGAGCTACCAGGGAAACTCATTAGAATAAATACTAGTAAATGAAAAAATTAAAGTTGAAAATAACAGATGGCCAAAGAAAAAAAGAAAAGCAGCTTCAAGGAGATTGTTATCAAAGTCTCTATTCTTTCAACATAGTTGTTTCACAGGGAAGCAATAATGAAGGTATGTAAACAGACTCTGGCCCAGCTTGTGTCAGTATAAACACTTAGCCACTTTCCTGAGGGTGCTGTGCTGGGTCTCAAGGGTGCTGTGCCGGAGAACCAGAGAACTCTGGGAGTCTGGTCATCTCTGCTCTTTGAATCTCAACTTCCCAAGAGGGGAAAAATAGCTTCACTAGGGGAAGCAGGTTATTTTTAGGCTGAGAAGGACCACAACCTTTTATTTCTAAACATACAAAAACACATATCCCAAAAGACAATGATGGTAGAGGGCTAGTTCTTCTTAGGTAAGCAATATCAACTGTCTACTAAAGAGTCTGCCAGCAAAAGAAAAAAACAACTTGAGCTTCTCCTCGATCTCTTTTTGTTCAATACCGCTATTTTATTTCTTTATTCTACACCTCCTTTGCCACGTGTGTAGGATTATACGCAATTTGAGGACTGAACGGAACGTTGGAGCTTGTTCAATCCCCACTTAGTCTCTAATGTAAAAACTAAAGCCCAAAGCGGTCGAATGGGCTGAATTAATGCGTTCTTCATTTGCATATTTATTTTAACTGAACTTAACTCTTCTGTGTGGGCCCTGCCCAGGCCTAGACTTTAAACTCCATGAACAGCTGCTGCTACTGCTGCTGCTAAGTTACTTCAGTCGTGTCCGATTCTGTGTGACCTCAGAGACAGTAGCCCACCAGGCTCCCCGTCCCTGGGATTCTCCAGGCAAGAACACTGGAGTGGGTTGCCATTTCCTTCTCCAATGTATGAAAGTGAAAAGTAAAAGTGAAGTCACTCAGTCGTGCCCAACTCTTAGCAACCCCATGGACTGCAGCCTTCCAGGCTCCTCCATCCATGGGATTTTCCAGGCAAGAGTACTGGAGTGGGGTGCCATTGCCTTCTCCGCCATGAACAGCTAGGGACTATTTATTAACCATAAAAGTTCAGAATCAAGAACAAGTGAGAACAATGACGTGCCTAATGTGAGGCCAGTCAAATATAAGGAATAAAATGAAGAGAAACAGTGCTCAGTGGTACACTTGATGGAAAAATTCCATGAAATATGAAAACCTCGGTGGTCAGAGGAATATTTTGTGGGACTTCAGCTCTATCTAGGATCCCAGAGACATTGGGGGAACATCCTTACAGGCTTTTCATTGGAAATATTGGGGCATAGCCCTAACTCATCTGTCAGATTAACTGTGACCCACCCCATGCCCTGAAAGGGTGGAAATCAACACCAAGCAGGGGACTTCCCTGGCGGTCCAGTGGTTAAGAATCTACCTTCCAATGCAGGGGACGAGTCCCCTGGTCAGGATACTAAGATCCCACATGCCATGGGGCAACTAGAGAAACCCACATGACACAAAGACCCAGCACAGCCAAAAACAAACAAACAACAAAAAACCACAGCCGGGAGCCCTAAGACATAGAGACAGAGATCCAGAGACAGAGAATGAATATTTAAGAATGAAATGTAAAAGCTTTCTCAGACTATATCCCTAAGATGTGAAACTTAAAAGGTGACATAAGCAAGGGAACGCCTCATATAAAGGCACGTAAGTTGCTCAGATTCTTCTGTTTGGGTATGCACAAAAGACAGGGCCACACACACCTGCTCCCCACCAGACTGCAGGGTGAGACTGGATGTGAGCACACAGGGTGCTGGGACTGGGAGGGACAGATGTCAAATAACCATCACATTCTCTTCCTGGGTCATGACTATAAACAAAGCAGGCACACATCTGCTATCAGTTGTTATCACTGTTCCTAAGGGACCAAGATCCAGCTTTGCCCCTGCCATCAAGCAAGGAGACTTCAAGCAGGTCCTTCTGCTACTCTACACCTCCAGGCCTGCAGCTAGAAAGAGAAGGGGTCCCGGGGGATCTCCTTGAGGTCCCTTCCAACCCAAGTGACTAAGACTCTTCTTGGCCTTCTTGGAAAGAAGGAGCTGGCCAGTACAGGGTGAGCTTGCTAGCCTAACACTAAGCTAATGTGGACCCTGGACCTAGACCACCCAGGTTCAAGTCCTCAGACAGCTGCTTGCATGATCTTGGCCAGCTTTCATAACCTCCCAAATACCTCAGTCTTCCTACTGTATAAACTGGGAATAACAATAGTCTCCATCTCAGTGTTGTAGCCAGTATTAAACAAGATACAAATGAAGCCTTTGCAATCATGTCAGGTATAGAAGATACATTTTTCATCTCCATCTCTCCAAGTTTCTCGCCCACCTGTTCTGGACATTTTTCCAGCCAGATATACAATCACTGCAGATGGTGACTGCAGCCATGAAATTAAAAGACACTTACCTCTTGGAAGAAAAGTTATGACCAATCTAGACAGCATATTAAAAAGCAGAGACATTACTTAGCTGACTAAGGTCCACCTAGTCAAAGCTATGGTTTTTCCAGTAGTCATGTATGGATGTGAGAGTTGGACTATTAAAGAAAGCTGAGCTCCAAAGAATTGATGCTTTTGAACTGTGGTGTTGGAGAAGACTCTTGAGAGTCCCTTAGAATGCAAGGCGATCCAACCAGTCCATCCTAAAGGAAATCAGTCCTAAATATTCATTGGAAGGACTGATGCTGAAGCTGAAACTCCAATACTTTGGCCACTTGATCCAAAGAACTGACTCATTTGAAAAGACCCCTGATGCTGAGAACAACTGAAGGCAGAAGGAGAAGGGGATGACAGAGGATGAAATGGTTGGATGGCATCACCAACTCGATGGACGTGAGTTTGTTTGAGTAAACTCCAGGAGCTGGCGATGGACAGGGAGGCCTGGCATGCTGCAGTCCATGGGGTCGCAAAGAGTCGGATATGACTGAGCGGCTCAACTGAACTATACAATCTTTGCTGATCACCAACAGAACACACTCTCATGGGTGGACAGAGACGTGAAAGAGATCCACAACTATTATACTGCAAGACTGTTCCATGTGGGATATTATTTTTAAAAAGGGGGGTGGGGCATCTTACCAGCACACTAGGACTTAGCCAGCTGGGCTGAGAATGCAGCACTGGGGAGTGGAGCTTGAGCAGGACTGAGTGGGCGGGGCTTAGGCAGGAGCCGCTGGACAGTATACCTTTCTTCAAGGACCAGCACCTACCCTCAACCTCTCCCTTCCCCATGAGAGAGCGATGCAAAATCAGTGAGGCTGTTACTCTTCCATGGATAACCTTGAAGTGATGACATTTTTAAACAAAGTAAATCAATTGCAAACACCAGTACTTAACTCTTGCAGATAAGGAAGTACTTGGGTACATCTGGCTGCTGAGTTCATAAGCGACAAGGTGGGATCAATACTCCTTAGCCATTCTAGGGTGCTGCCCCAGCTGGGGCCAAGGTCCAGCAAGCATTAACACAGGCATGGCAGTGGGGGTGCCCGTTTAAAGGGAGAACTGCCCCCTACAAGCCCAGCCACAACAGCTTAACCCCCCTGCCTGTCCAGATTTTTGAGGCTGGACAAAGGCCCTGGCAGAAAGGCCCCTGTCCTGTTTCCCTAAGGCTAGGTGCTCAAACAAGAGAACTGTGGGATCTGAACTGAAAGAAGATTCCTATGACCTTTCTCATGCACACGTACAGCTTTCCAGATATGACAAAGTTCAGGGAAGGATAGACTTAACTGTGGTAATGAAAAAAAAAAGAAAAAAATGAGGAGG
>SJYQ01001397.1:584660-664248 GCA_006410935.1 Redunca redunca | reverse complement strand
CTGTTGGAATTTGTAAGTACTATATGGTGAGCAAATCAAATGTTCATTTGTAAACTGTAATGAGTCAACTTTATCCTGTGTTATTCTTTGGAAGCCTTTCAGTTTCTTGCAGTAAGATTCGTTGGCTTCAGTTTCCTGGGCAGTCTGAAAAGAACTGTTAAGTAAATTGAAATGCAGAAAGAATTGTTAAGAATATTTCAGATGAAACTGTTCACATTTGAAGTTTTTGTGCTTCTGAAGTAGACAAATCCATACGGTCAGTATGGCTTTATGGATTAATAGAAAGGTAGGGAAAAACTCAACAAATAGCCAATTTACTTACTAAATAAGAGTTTAGATTACATTCTGAATTCAGTTCAGTGTTCCAGTGTAGAATTAGGTAGTTGTTTAAACAAATTACAGGGCTTGACTTTTAATCTGGTCTTTCATGAAGTAAATTGTTTTAAGTGATAACAATTCCTATCCATTACAGAAATTTTTTGAAACAAATTTTGAAGTGGCTTTGTATTTCAGATTGTTTGTTAAGTTCCAGAAAGTTTCAAAAAGTCATTACTAGGAACAGAAACTGAGAGGAAGAGAAGGTACACTAAGAACCTTTAACTTAAGAAAAAATGAGTGTACATTTTCTGCCTCCAGAAGGTAATGTTGCCTTAAGTTATAAAGAAATCTTGTTTAAAAAAAAAGTTGTGAATATTAATTGCTATAATAAAAATCCTTTGACAAAAGAGTATCATCTTTTAATTGTTTATTTGAGGATTGACTGGTATTATGATTTCTTACTGCATTTAGTTTTTTTTAGTGAGTCATAGGCATTCAGTAGAAGTGTTTGTTTTTAAAAAATTGACTAAAATTTATTTTTGAAGCAGTTTATATTAACAGACGAATGTAGCTAAAGTTAAGAGGATCTTTTTTTTTCACTTAATTATCTCTGAGATTAAAAAATACTGTAATATTTGCACACTTTGCCAGGATAGCCTAATAACTGGTCATTTGGCTCATTTTTTGTTTTGTTGTTGTTATGCTGTTGAATCCTGTTAGCTCCCTTAGAGCAGGAGAGGTAGGAGGGTCCAAAAGATGGTAGGTATTTAAACATACGTGGTATTTTATTTTCTGGTACAAAATTGAGATTAGAGTTAAATAAATCTGTCAGAAAAGAATAGGATATTTCTTGTGTTCTCTCTCAGAGCTTTGTGTAGTACTTCTAATTGAGTTTCCATAAACCTGTGATGAGAACAACCCCCCTTCTGCCCTTTTCTTTGCTTCAGAGAGCCTGTATTTTATATATTTCTTAAACTTAGTGGGTTTTCAAGTTATTTATCTCAGAACATGCATTTTGAATGTGATTCGGAATTTGAACTGGAAGTGAATAGCTTTTTTTTTAATAGAAAAGAACCACATAAGATTTACTGTTTGTGATTATTTTTCTTTAAATTTCTCCTGTTGCTCCAAGCAGTAGTATCAGGATAAAGATGACTCTAGTGACCAGGGTTTTTAACAGTTAGCTTTAATTCTTGAATAGTAATATTTGTTTACGGTAGTTCATGGGCAGCTTTATTCAACTTGAGTGTTTTCATAAATATTTCATTATTGACATTGAAATATACAGTACCAGAGTAATTGAAATAATGGCTGGGTTCTCCCCACCCCCCCAAAGTACCTCTGTCTCCCTTTCTCCCATTTTTTTCCCCACTTCTGTGCCTGGACAATATATAGGTCTAAAATAACAATTAAAATGATTAACATTTATAGTTGATGATTGTGTGGTACATAGTAGTATATCGTAGAGAAAACTACTATTAGTTGTATAGGTGAGAAATTAAAAATTTTAGGGAGACTGAGACTGATGTAGGAGTCTTGACCAAGTCGGACTAGAGAGACCCAAACTTAATCACTAGCTATGTTTAATACTGTCTTCATGTGGATTTTACGTTTATTAATTCAGTTTGAACATTATCACTGATATTGTTTTCTCTCATTTACTGCTTTTCTTTGGTTAATAATGATTACTAGTGGAGCTTGGAGACCAGCTAAAAGAAGAAAAACCACTGTTTTACTATTTGTTAGTAGCTATTTGAGTGCTAACTTTGGTTAGCTAAAAATTAAAGTATGGTTTCAGATTATGAAATGAACAGAAGAGAGAAGAAAATAAAATTCAACAAGGGAAGGGAATAAGGATGGGAACCTCTAATCTGAAAGTAAAATTACAAGTGAGAATAGAACCTAAACAGGCCAGGTTATCAAATTGTCTTTGACTCAACCACTTTTTAATAAAACCATTTAGATAACAATTTAGATCCAGTTAGGGGTAGTGATGTAGGAAAAGGGTAGTTTTGGGGAGTTAGGAGATTTTTGGTCTAGGATTTGGAATATTAGAAAAGGGTCTTTGTGACCTTGCATATTTACTTAAGGGCTTCCCAGGTGATTCTAGTGGTAAAGAACCTGCCTGTCAGTGCAGGAGACCTAAGAGATGGGGGTTTGATTCCTAGGCAGGAAAGATTCCCTAGAGGAGGACATGACGATCCACTCCAGTGTCCTTGCCTGGAGAATCCCATGGACAGAGGAGCCTGGCAGGCTATAATCCTTTGAGTTGCAAAGAGTCAGACATGACTGAAGCGGCTTAGCATGCACACACATATGTACTTAACCTCTTTCGGCCTTACTTTTTTCATAAAAATGATGGAAATAATGTATGTGAAGGCTTTTTTGTTAATTGTGAGGTGTAATATATAGGTAAAGTTTTATTGTATTTGTTACATTTTAAAATTCTGTTTATATGTTTTACATGTTAAACTAATATTATGGTCTCTGAAATTATTTCTGTCTCCTGTTTCTGTTAATGGCATTTCCTGCATCCTAGTCACGCTTTCCTCCTCATTTCCAGCTTAATCTATCGTCCTAGCTTGATCTTTGGCTAGGGAAATACCCTACTTTAGTTGAGTTTGTGTGTGTGTGCTTAGTTGCTCAGTTGTGTCAGACTGTTTTCAAACCCATGGACTGTAGCCCACAAGGCTCCTTTGTCCATGGGGATTATCCAGGCAAAAATACTGGAGTGGGTTGCCATGCCCTCTTCCAGAGAATCTTCCCAACCTAGGGGTCGAATCCAGGTCTACCCCATTGCAGGCAGATTTTTTACGGTCTGAGCCACCAAAGGTCCTTAGTTCAGTGTCCGTCTCTACAAAGTCTTTTCCTGTGGCCAGAGAAATCTGCCTAAATTACAGTTCTTGGTTTTGTTACTTTAGCAGCCTTTCAGCTCATGTCTTTGGAATATTTCAGAAAGAGCAAGTTGCAAAGAGATGTTATCTTATGTCCTCCCCTCTTTTAATGTTTCATGTATGAGGGGCTCCTAACTTGAATTCTTTTTGGTTATGTGGATGGGAGACTGATTTGAGAAGTCTCTGAAATAGATGTATTTGAAGGTGCTTCCATGTAGTTTTTTGGAGAGCAGTTTCAACAGCAGTATCATGAGACACAAAATGTTATAATTACTGATAGGACCTTTTATGATTGGATCTCCTTTTCAGTTTTACCTGCCCACTTTCCCCCTTTTGTTAGCTGTCCCACCCAGCAGAATACTTAGAAGCTTTTGTGCTGTATCTCTTAAAGTAATTGCTGTTTTCTGCATCTTTTTATATAAAAGATGATATTCAGTTTCTTTTTAAAAAATTTATTTTTTGCTGTGCTGGTCTTAGTTGCTGTGTGCAGATTTTTTCTAGTTGTGTTGCTTGGACTCCAGAGGACTGGTTCAGTAGCTGCGCTTCTGCTGTGAGGCACGTGGGATCCTCCCAGGCCAGGGATCAAACCTATGTCCCGTGCATTGGCAGGTGGACTCCCAACCACTGGACCACCAGGGAAGCCCCAGTTTCTTTAGTCATCTTTCTGTTCACAACTTGGGCAGTGCACTGTTTTCATCTTCATTTCCTACCTGTTAATTCAGTTTCCAGGTTATGTATTTTTAAAACCGTATTTAGAAGTTGTTCCATACTTTTTTTTTTTAAAGCAAGAATCTTAAAAATTCTAGTTAAATGGATTGTTTAGGTTGCACCTCGCAGATACCTTTAGAAAATTATTTAACCGAAAAATTGTCATTTTTTTCTCTTTACGTATGTATATATACTAGTAAAAACAAGTTAGCTTTCAGTGAACATAAATAACACAGTTGACTCTTGAATGACACGGAGATTATAGGCACCTACCTTTGAATTGGAAGATTTGCATATAGTAGGCCAGAGGTCTATATCTGAGGTTTCTTGATATCTGCAGTTTTGCATGCACAAATTCATCCAGTTTTGGATAGTGTAGTAGTCTAGTATTTAATATTGATAAAAATCCACATGTAAGTGGGCCTGCACAGTTCTAATGACTATGTTGTTTAAGGGTCAACTGTATGTTCTTGTTTTTTTTTCTTTCTAGTGGCAAAACTTTTTTTTTTTTGCTTAAAACTGTGTATTCTTTAAACAGGGGAGTTAAAAGAATACTATTGCATATGGATTTTCTGTGGGTCAGAAATTTGGTAGCAGTTTAGCTGAGTGGTTCTGGCTTCTTCTGTCTTTCATAAAAATCTCATAGGTTGCTGTCATTTGAAGGCTTGACTGGTGCCCAGAGGGTCTCCTTCCAAGAAGGTGTTTTCTTTGGGCTAGCAGGTTGCTGCTGGCTGTTGTTTAGAGGACTCAATTTTCCTTAGCATATGTAGATCTTCAGCTGTTTGCAAGGCACCTGCATTTCCAGAGGAAGTGATCTGAGTAGAAAGGTAGGTAGAAGTATGCAGTGCCTTTTATGACCTAGTCTCAGAAGTCACTTCTGCCACATTCTTTTCATTAGAAGCAAGCTCTTAAGTCTAGCCCACCATCAAGGAGTGAGAAGTTAGGCTCCACCTTTTGTCAAAAGATTTTGTGGACATAGTTAAAAAAACTAGGGGGTAATTCTTGACAACCTGTTGTTGTCAATATGGGGGCTTCCCAGGAGGCTCAGTGGTAAAGAAATCTGCCTGTCAATGAAAGAGGCGGGGGTGGGTTGGTTGACCCCTGGGTTGGGAAGATTCCCCTGGAGAAGGAAATGGTAGTCCACTCCAGCATTCTTGCCTGGAAAATTCCATGAACCGAGAAGCCTGCAGTCCATGGGGTTGCAAAGAGTGGGACACTACTGAGTGATCGAGGAAACCCACACGTTGTCAATATAATTAGCTTAAGTCTTCACCCCCACAAATAGGTTGTTTTAAGTTTAGAGAAGAAAATAGATTCTAAATTTGTATCAGTTTAGCAGATATAAGTTTTTTCTGCCTTTTTAGCCAGTGTATGAGATAGAGAAGTAAAATCTTCCGTCCCCTTTGCACTAATCTCCCAATCTGTGTAATGAGGAACTTTTATGGTAAACATAAAATTTACCATTTTAGTCATTTTTGAGTGTATAATTCAGTGACCTTGAGTACCTTCACATTGTGCAATTATCACCACCATCCATCTCCAGAACCGTTGTTTTATCTTCTCAAATTGAAATGCTACCCATTAACTCTTCCATTTTCCCTTCTCCCAAGCCCCTGGCAAGCACTGTTGTATTTTCTATCAATTTGACTACTCTGGGTACCTCTTACCTATTGATATTGTACTCTTTGAAACACTTCTTAAATATTTTGAAGGATATCTTCAAGGAAATTAGATATGTTTATAATAAAATAGACTTTTTGGTTCTAATAATTCATGGCAAAATAAGCATAACATGAAATTCAGCATTTCATTTATTTTTAAGTGTATAATTGTGTGGCATTTCAGTACATTCATGTTGTTACACAGCCATCACCAGCACTCACCTCCATAGCTTTTCATTTTGTAAAACTGAACCTCTGTACCCATTAAACCATAACTATTCCCTGCTCCTCCCAACCCTTGGAAGTCACCACTCTCTTGATGTTCTATGAACTTAATTACTTTAGGTACCTCATATAAGTGGAATCATGCAGATTTATCCAAAGGCTTATTTCTCTTGAACATCTTTGAGGTTCATCCATGTTACCCTTTTTATTAAGACACAATAAATAATCATTTATATGTGTATGTACCACATTTTGTTTATCCATTCGTCCGTTAACGGACACTTGGGTTGTTTCCACCTTTTAACTGTTGTAAATAATGCTTTGTGAACATGGAAGTATGAATATTTGTCTGCATCTTTGCTTTCGATTCTTTTGGATAGATACCCAGAAGTGGAACTGCTGATCATACGGTAATTCTATTTTTAATTGAGGAACCACCATATTGTTTTCCATAGTGGCTGCACCGTTTCTTATTTCTACCAGCAAAGCACAGGGGTCCCAATTTCTTCAAATTTTTCTCAGTATTTGTTGTTTTCTGTGTATTGTGTTCTAATGGTTGTGAAGTGGTATTGTTAATGGTTTTGGCTTGGATTTCCCTAATGATTAGTAATGTGATAAGTGATATCTGGTGTGCTTATTGGTCATTTGTATGCTTTGGAGAAACACCTATTCAAGCGTTTGGCCCATTTTTAAACCAGATTGTTTTTGTTGTTGAGTTATAGGAGTTCTTTATTTTTGATATCAACATCTACCATGAGTGGGTTAATCCATGTTAATGCTTACTGTGTTTCAAGCAGTATTCAAAGCTTTTAAACTGTATTAACTAATTTGATCCTCATAGGTGCAGCTTGTGGGAAGGTTCTGGTCTTATTTTATAGAAATGAGAGTCAGGTTTTAAATTGCTTATTAAGGTTACACAGCCAATAAGTGGGATTTCTGAATCCATACATTCTGCATCCAGAATCCAAAACTCCCAACCATTATGGCTCATAGTTAGTTTTAGGATGACAGTAGGAAGAAAGTCAAGTTCTATTCTATTTCAGGAATTTAGAAACTTTATTCTTAACCAGCAACTAAATTTTATTTTCCTTAATGTGATAACAGTTGTGACTTATTAATGAAATGCTCACATAAGTTATTTTTCAGGAATATTTTCCTTTAGAATCACCTCATTACTAATGTTTATGTAGCAATTTAATTTAGAAAGTGTTTTCCCCAATTATCATGTAAAATAAATGCTATTTCTATTCAGTGGTTTAAGAAAGTCAGTCTGAAATTAAATAATTTATGCAAGCTTCTCAGTAAGTGAGGGAACCATAATTTGGATTATTTGCATTCTTCTGTTACAATTTCCTTCCTTAGCATTCCAAGGTTCTAAGTAGTAGGTCTTAAGTAAGCAGTGCTATCCAACAAAACTGTGTGAAAAGGTGTAAGACTCTTGTGTCTATTCTTTCAGTATAATAATCACTAGCTATGTCATTGGAGAAGGAAATGGCAACTCGCTCCAGTAATCTTTGTCTGGAAAATCGAATGTACAGAGGAGCCTGGTGGGCTGCAGTCCATGGGGTCGCAAAGAGTTGGGCACGACTGAGCGACTAACACTTCAAGACTTATTATGTCATTATGGAGATTTGAAATACATCTAGTGCAGATGTGGATTTGAATTTTTTTTTTTTTTGGATTTGAATTTTAAGATTTGTTTAATTTTTGTTTAAATGACAGTTTATGGCCACTAGCTGCCATATTGGACAGCACCGTTCTAGAGTAGTGGTACAGAATTCTGTCAGATTCCTAACCGTTTGTGACAAATACTTTTTAAAGTGCTCCATACTATCCTGAAATAAAATAGCCTACGAGTATAGTAAGATCACAGTGTTATACAGCTGTAATAAGAAAATAGACATTTATGATAATGTATTTGAAGTATGATCAGATACCCTCTTCTCTGCCCCCTAATTTCCAGACCATACTGTACAGGTCATTTGCCCTTCTTAAAAAGAAGCAGATCTAATAAATACTCCTGTCCTTTAAGGAAGAAAAGTTCCTCAAGATTGATTAATTTTTCCTTTAATAGTATTTACTGCTAGGGTAGTTGAGTGGGCAGTTAGCCAACATTAAAGCTATCATACAGTGTAGTGACATGATAAGCATCTTTTAATGTGCTTTGGTGAAGTGTCTATTCAAGTCTTTGATCCATTAAAAGATTAGCTTGTTTTATTGTTAGAATTCTTTATTTTGGCTATAAGTGTATTAGATCATGTATTTTGCAAATTTCTCCCATTTCTGGTTTGTCTTCATTTTCTTAACTGTGTTTTGGAGACCAGACATTTTAAAACTTGTAGTAAAATTGGTTATTTTTCTTTCATGATTTGTGCTTTTTTGTGTCATAAGAAATTTTTACTTAACCTGAATTCATAGGATTTTCTCCTGATTTTTAGCTTTCTTCTGAAAGTTTTGTAGTTTATATTTTTATATCTGTGATCCATTTGGAGTGATTTAGGTTTTTTTTGCATGTGAAAGGGTTGAGGTTCATTTCTTTCTTTTATAAATATAGATATCCTACACTCCTAATTGTGTTTGTTGAAAAGACTTTGTTTCCCACTGAATGATGTTGATTGAAATACCTCTGTTGCGTGTCGATTGACCTTATACATGTGGAACTATTTATGGCTTCTTTGATACACATCAGTTCCACAAAGCAGTAGTTGATAAATGCAAATGGTAGCTTTTGACTTTTTCTTTCTGCTTTATTTTAAAACCTGATATCTTTTATAGGAAATTTGGATTAAAAGGGGAAATTGTTTTTGTGGGGATATGAAATATGACCTCTTGCAAAATAATGCCATCTTGAATTCATGGAGCGATTGTGTTTTGAATGGCTTTCGATGTTAGACATTATCTAATTTATACGTAAGCGTACTTGAAAAATAAGTGACAACATTTTTATGTTGCAAATGAGAAAGTAAGATACAGGCATATCATCTTATTTATGGTAAAATAATGATTCAACAGTGGATCTGGGATTTTTATTTCTTGAGTATTAGTCTGTGCTAGAGATGTTTATTGCCAGGTAGATGTTTGTCTGTTATGTGCCTGTACTTTGATTGGTGCTGGGCATTTAGTAGCAAACAAGTTAATAATATAAGATTCCTAAATTCATGTAGTTTGTCTTCTCTGAAGTTCTGTGAATATAGAGTAAACACAGTCCTTAAATTTGAATGCTGATTTCATATCATCTAGTGAATAGCTATTTAATGTTGGCCAGGCCAGCCTTATTTTCTGCTCAGGTAAAACTAGTTTTTTTTTCCTTACTTCACAAAGTTATCATTACAATCAAGTGAAATAATGTTAAATGCTTTGAAATTGTAAAATGATGGCAACAGTAGTAGTAGTATTGTTATGGCTGGGCCATATAGATAGTAGTATTTGAGGATCATGTGATCAGCCAGGAGGGAGATTTTAGATAAGGGAAAGTAGGGAACTGAGCAGAAACCAGGTATATTTAGATTGTATTTATGACCTGTTTAAAATTGTTGAACCATAGTCGTTATACTCTTCTGAGGTAATTGCTTAACTTGCAATATGGTACCATAATTTTCAATGGCATCTTTATGCAAAAGATCTCAAATTTAAATCTCCAGTCCAGGCCTCCTCCCCATATTCTAGGCTTCTAATTTAGCCGACCTTGACTTCTTTATTTCATTTACAAATTTAACATATCCCAAACTGAACTTGTCTTTGAGTCTTTCCAAGCCTCTTTGTCCTTGCTTCCATTGCTCAGTCGATACAGTATCCGCCTATTCAGACTAAATAATCAAGTCTCATTTTTGATTTCTTCTTTTCCTCCCATCTAGTCATTTAGTAAGTCTCTTTGCTCTCCCAAATATATCCATTTCTGCTCCACTGTCACGCCCTGATTTTCTCTTACTTGAACTACTTGTAGCCTTGTAACTTTGGAATTGTGTCATTCTTGCATTCTTACAGTTCATTATTCCCAGAGCATGGTCTTTTCATTGAACCTAAGAATAACAGACTCTGTAGCCTACAAGCAACTTCATTGTCCGTTCTTTTTCTCTGCAACATTGGTTACTGTCATCCTAGACCATTGACTTTCGGCGTTTCCTTCCTTAAATACACCAGGCATTTTCCTTCCTTCCTTTGGGCCTTTATGCTCTGCCTCTTTTCCCTTTTTTAGCTCAGTTTTGGTTCATATGTTACATTCTGAATGACTTTCTCTAATCATTCTGTGTGAAGTGGACAACCCCCTTCGTATAACCTTTGATTTTTTTTTGTTACTGTATTACGGTCAGATCAGTCTTAATTATCTCCTCTCGCCTAGCTTTATTGCATAAACTTCTGAGGACAGGTACCTTGTCTGATTTGTTTATTGTTATATGCTCCGTGCGTTAATATAGAGCAAAGACATCTTAGATAATGTAATCCATCCCCCACCTGTACCACCACCCTCGGTATTTTATTGTAGTACTTCTATTTAACTGCCTGGGGGCTAGGTTAAATTTGTTAGGGGATTATTTATAGGTGAATTTCTTTGTTGTCTGACNATTCATGTAGTTTGTCTTCTCTGAAGTTCTGTGAATATAGAGTAAACACAGTCCTTAAATTTGAATGCTGATTTCATATCATCTAGTGAATAGCTATTTAATGTTGGCCAGGCCAGC
The DNA here is from genome assembly GCA_006410935.1 of Redunca redunca. NCBI lineage: Eukaryota > Metazoa > Chordata > Mammalia > Artiodactyla > Bovidae > Redunca > Redunca redunca. The sequence continues at coordinate 653,763 of SJYQ01001397.1, read as the reverse complement.
CTTATTTTCTGCTCAGGTAAAACTAGTTTTTTTTTCCTTACTTCACAAAGTTATCATTACAATCAAGTGAAATAATGTTAAATGCTTTGAAATTGTAAAATGATGGCAACAGTAGTAGTAGTATTGTTATGGCTGGGCCATATAGATAGTAGTATTTGAGGATCATGTGATCAGCCAGGAGGGAGATTTTAGATAAGGGAAAGTAGGGAACTGAGCAGAAACCAGGTATATTTAGATTGTATTTATGACCTGTTTAAAATTGTTGAACCATAGTCGTTATACTCTTCTGAGGTAATTGCTTAACTTGCAATATGGTACCATAATTTTCAATGGCATCTTTATGCAAAAGATCTCAAATTTAAATCTCCAGTCCAGGCCTCCTCCCCATATTCTAGGCTTCTAATTTAGCCGACCTTGACTTCTTTATTTCATTTACAAATTTAACATATCCCAAACTGAACTTGTCTTTGAGTCTTTCCAAGCCTCTTTGTCCTTGCTTCCATTGCTCAGTCGATACAGTATCCGCCTATTCAGACTAAATAATCAAGTCTCATTTTTGATTTCTTCTTTTCCTCCCATCTAGTCATTTAGTAAGTCTCTTTGCTCTCCCAAATATATCCATTTCTGCTCCACTGTCACGCCCTGATTTTCTCTTACTTGAACTACTTGTAGCCTTGTAACTTTGGAATTGTGTCATTCTTGCATTCTTACAGTTCATTATTCCCAGAGCATGGTCTTTTCATTGAACCTAAGAATAACAGACTCTGTAGCCTACAAGCAACTTCATTGTCCGTTCTTTTTCTCTGCAACATTGGTTACTGTCATCCTAGACCATTGACTTTCGGCGTTTCCTTCCTTAAATACACCAGGCATTTTCCTTCCTTCCTTTGGGCCTTTATGCTCTGCCTCTTTTCCCTTTTTTAGCTCAGTTTTGGTTCATATGTTACATTCTGAATGACTTTCTCTAATCATTCTGTGTGAAGTGGACAACCCCCTTCGTATAACCTTTGATTTTTTTTTGTTACTGTATTACGGTCAGATCAGTCTTAATTATCTCCTCTCGCCTAGCTTTATTGCATAAACTTCTGAGGACAGGTACCTTGTCTGATTTGTTTATTGTTATATGCTCCGTGCGTTAATATAGAGCAAAGACATCTTAGATAATGTAATCCATCCCCCACCTGTACCACCACCCTCGGTATTTTATTGTAGTACTTCTATTTAACTGCCTGGGGGCTAGGTTAAATTTGTTAGGGGATTATTTATAGGTGAATTTCTTTGTTGTCTGACCATTTAGAAGCAGTTTTATCTGCCTGAGAGTAAGTGTTAGTTGTTCAGTGGTGTCTGACTCTGCAACCCTATGGACTATATATAGCCCGCCAGGCTACTCTGTCCCTGGAATTCTCCAGGCAAGAATACCAGAGTGGGTTGCCATTTCCTTCTCCAGGGGATCTTCTGGACCGATGAATCAAACCCAGGTCTCCTGCATTGCAGGCAGATTCTTTATGGTCTGAGCCACCAGCAAAGTTCTAAATAATTGTTGTGAACTTCTAGTCGGTTTGCTAGATTCAAGGCTAACTTTGGGTTTGCTGTAACCTTTCTGAAGGGACTGCTTGATAAAGACTTCTTTTTATTATAACCCTGGCCTTTTAAAAAATTTCCATAGTTTTGAAATGTTCACTCAGAGGGATTGAAATCTAGTGGAATTGGCCTCTCAGGCTTAAAAAGATAAAACACTTTACATTTCAAGGAGTGACCTTGAAATATGTGGGTGGCCGATTTTAGACTCATTTTCAGAAATCAGGAAGGCCATGACAATTCATTTATATTAATTGATGTCTTTATTTAAGGAGGAAAGCATAATCTTTTTACGTTTCCTCCTCAGAGATGGCAAATGGAGATTTATATCCATAGAGCTTTAATTATTTTTGGTATTGCAGATTTTCTCAGTTTGGTTTTGGCTTTGAATCTTTAAGATCCCTTCCAAGGGGGCTTATTTAATAAAACTCTGGTAGGATGGTAAACTTAAGGCTGCTGTAGCAGGTATCATTAGGTGAGTAATGAAATCATCGCTTCATGAACACTAGCTAGGTTGAAAACTACTTGATTATCAAGATGTCTTAAGGACTTTTCCTATGCAAGCTTAGTTGCCTTAGGTTTTTTAACTCATAGTTTAGATTTTTCACATTATGTACTCTTTGATCTACATCTAAAATGAGTTCCTTTTAATAGGCACTTTGTGGAAATGGGGAAAAGTGAATAAAAATGTTTTCACCTTAGGACTTTAAATTAGGGCCTTCCAAGGATTGAATTTGATGAGAGAACGAGTCTTATTTGAAGATAAAGTTGGCTAGGTTAGTGGAAAGCAAGTTGTGACTGTTGTGGAAATTCAGACTACTTGTCTTCTTTCTGCCACCTAAAAGACTTTTTGTCTAGGAATTTGAGCTTGAGATCTGTATTTTCTATGGTTTGATATAAAGCTATAAACTCAAGATGGTGCCTGACAGGTAAGGCAGAAACTTAAAACTCAGAAGATAGAGACTGACTTACATACTTGTTAAAGTTAAAGCTAATATTTTATATAACACATGGTCTCTATCTAATGTACCCTGGGTTATTTACAGTATGTGTAGTGGTTCCAAATAGGAAAAGGAGTACGTCAAGGCTGTATATTGTCACCCTCCTTATTTAACTTGCATGCAGAGTACATAATGAGAAACGCTGGACTGGAAGAAGCACAAGCTGGAATCAAGATTGCTGGGAGAAATATCAATAACCTCAGATATGCAGATGACACCACCCTTATGGCAGAAAGTGAAAAGGAGCTAAAAAGCCTCTTGATGAAAGTGAGAGGAGAGTGAAAAAGTGGGCTTAAAGCTCAACATTCAGAAAACGAAAATCATGGCATCTGGTCCCATCACTTGATGGGAAATAGATGGGGAAACAGTGGAAACAGTGTCAGACTTTATTTTTTGGGGCTCCAAAATCACTGCAGATGGTGACTGCAGCCATGAAATTAAAAGATGCTTACTCCTTGGAAGGAAAGTTATGATCAACCTAGATAGCATATTCAAAAGCAGAGACATTACTTTGCCAACAAAGGTCCGTCTAGTCAAGGCTATGGTTTTCCCAGTAGTCATGTATGGATGCTAGAGTTGGTCTGTGAAGAAGGCTGAGCGCTGAAGAATTGATGCCTTTGAACTGTGGTGTTGGAGAAGACTCTTGAGAGTCCCTTGGACTGCAAGGAGATCCAACCAGTCCATCCTAAAGGAAATCAGTCCTGGGTGTTCTTTGGAGGGAATGATGCTGGAGCTGAATCCAGTACTTTGGCCCCCTCATGCGAAGAGTTGACTCATTGGAAAAGACCCTGATGCTGGGAGGGATTGGGGGCAGGAGGAGAAGGGGATGACAGAGGATGAGATGGCTGGATGGCATCACTAACTCGATGGACGTGAGTCTGAGTGAACTCCGGGAGTTGGTGATGGACAGGGAGGCCTGGCGTGCTGCGATTCATGGGGTCGCAAAGAGTCAGACACGACTGAGCCACTGAACTAAACTGAGGGTGTGTATAGAGGTTAAGAATTTGAGCTACCACTGATTAGTACTGTGACCCTGGGAACTTCAAAATGTACTTCACATCTAAAAACCTGTTGTTCTTGTTTGAAGAAAAGATAATATCAACCTCCTGGGGATAGTGAGAACTAAATGAGATAATACTTGTAAAATCCTAAGCAGATTGCCTAACAAATAGTGTGTGTGTGCGTGTGAATATATATATTCATTGTATATTTTGTCTTCATAACCAGTTAGTTCCTTTAAAAAGTTCCCTGAATTATTTTCTAAAAACTTACTTTAATTTTTTTACTTTTAGCCATGTTGTGTGGCCTGAGGGGTCTTAGTCTCTTCGTGTGTGTCATACTTAGAAAAGCCTTCCTTCCCTTTTCTGAGATAATATAAAAATTTCTCTTATTTTTTCTGTAATGACTTTGACTTTTTTCTCCTTTAAATCTTTAATCTGTTTGATTATTTTGAGTAAACTTTGAAGTAGGAGAGTTGTCCAGACTTCTCTTATACTAAATTTCTGTATGTGTTGTCTATGTGGACTTTTCTTTCTTTCACTGGGGTTTCTTTCTATTCACATATTAATGTTATGGTGCCTTAAAGTCACTGTGACTTTTAAAGTTGAGTTATGTTGAATAAAAAAGGAGTTAAAAAGCCATTTAATCCTTAATTGCTTAATTGAGGAACTACATATTTAATGTTTAATTTATTATTTCCTAATTTTAGAAAATGGATTGGCCTTTGAAATGCAAATTATCAGGCCCATAATATTCTCTAAACAGGACATGAATTCTTCCCTCCCTCTCTGCTGTTCTCCATCCAGTTCTTCATTCATTCTGTACTAGTATGTGTTCTTTTGAAGAATGTTCTTTAAAGTGTTGGTTTGGAGTTTTGACTCCCTAGATTTCATTTTTGTTATACGGAAAACAAATATGTCAGATATTTCTTTATGGGAAGCTTAATTGTTTAATAGAATAGCATATATTTATGCTGAATCTTTTGGTAAATAACTTGTGGTGAAATGATTAAGGTTTTTCTTATGAAAATTTTTTATGCCTTTAATCTTTTAAAATTTTATTGAGATATAAATTGACATATAATTTGTGTAAGTTCAAAGTGTACAACAGGATGTTTTCACTTAACATATATTGTGAAATAATACAGTAAATTTAGTTAGCATCCATTTTCTCATGCTGTACATAACATCCTGAGTACTATCTTGTAACTGGGAGTTTGTACCTTTTGATTATGCTTCTCCATTGGGTTCCTCACTCCAGCTCTGTAACCACAAATCTGATCTCTTTCTAGTTTTTTTTTTTTAAACAGATTCCACATAAAAGTAAGATCATATAGTGTTTGTCTTTCCTTGACTTATTTCACTTAGCGTAATGCCTTCAAGGTCTACTCTTTTTTGTTGTCACAAATGGCAGGATTTCCTTTTTTTTTGTACCACAGCTGCTTTATCCATTCATCCGTGGATGTAAGAGTTTCTTGGAGATAATAGTTGTTTATCACATTGAGTTAAATTTTGAATACTTGATATTTAAAGCACAATTTAAATTATAAACCAGTCTTAATGTGTATTTATTTACTTTGCAGTACTGTAGAGTTCATATTGATACTTCCAGTTCAAGTTCAAGACCACTGGGTTTTTGTTGATTGCCTTCTGTCTTACATGTGTATTTTCCTTTTTTCAACGTTTAGAATCTTGGTTCTCAAGGACACTTTAGTTTGGATTTTTTTTTTTTGGTAATGGGATGCTTTCATGGTAATTTGTTTAGATTTTCTCTTTACTGGGGATATTTTTAGTAAATTGTCTTTTTCTAAAAATTGTCCATTTCTATATTTTCATCTTTAATTACACATAGTTGTTCAGATGGTTTATGATTTTAAATGTCATTTTTTATTTTATATATTTGTGCTAGTAGCTTCTCTACTGATCTGTCCCTTCCCCCACCCCACAGCAGTTTTGGATTTATAGTTCTTCAGCTTTTCCAATTTATTAACTATTGGTTTTGTGACTTTGCTTCTTTTCATTTATTTTGTTTTAAAATTGCATGTGGAAGAGGCTTGATTTAGTTTAATTGAATTGTGATCGGGTAATGTCATTTGTAGGTATGTTTGACATTTATTAAAGATTTCTTGGTGGCCTGAGATGGATGCTTGAAAAGAAGATATACTTTCTGTGTTTAGGGGTTTAGCATTTGATACATAAAATCTGTTAAAATTTAAATGAGTATGGTTTAAATCTTCTATATGCTTACTAATTTTTTATCCATAGGTTTGTTGGAGTGAGCAAGATGTGTTCAAGTCTTCTGTATTTTTCTTGTATTTTATGCTTTATGATAAAGTGTATCACTGTTACTGGGATCATAAATATTAGAATTACCTTGTTATTGTACATTAAAGTTATAAAGTCTGTCTTTGTCTACTTTAATGCTTTCTAGTTTGAATGCTACTCTGTTAGTACACTTACTGATCATTTTCTTGTGCATTATCTAATCTGCTGTTAATCCTGTCCAGTGTTTTTCACTTCAGATATTACATTTTTATTTCTAAAAGTATTATTTTATGTTCTTTATTTTTCCTTTATGTTCCTATTTTCCCTGTCCTATTTTTATAATAGTTGGTTTAATGTTCTTGTCTGCTAATGCTGTCATATCCATAATATCTGGCTATCTCTTTAGATTCTTCCTCTTGTTATTGGTAGTATTTTCCTGTGGGGGAGCCCCCCCTTTTTTTACATGACAGATACTTTTAATTATTTTTGTTTTGTTTATTTGGCTTCTCTGGGTCTTCGTTGCTGCAAGCAGGCTTCTGGTTGTGGAGAGCTGGGGCTAGTCTAGTTGCGGTGCGTTGGCTTTTCATCACGGTGGCTTCTCCTGTTGCGGAACACAGGCTGTAGGTGTGCAGGTTTCAGTAACTGCAGCATGTGGGCTCCAGAGTGCTGTCTCAGTAGTTGTGGCACACGGGTTCAGTTGCCTCACGGCATATGAAATCTTGGACCAGGGAGCAAACCTGTGTCCCCTGCATTGGCAGGCAGATTCTTTACTACTGGACCACCGGGGAGGTCTTGCGTGACTGGTAATTATTGATTGAATACTAAAGATTATGAATTTCATATTGTTGAGTGTTAGGTTTTGTCATTGGACTTTGCTTTGGGAAACAAGCTGGAATTGGATCCTTTCAAGAAAAGTTATATGAGGAAATTTATACAAGTAAAACTTTAAATTTCGTGAAAATCCTGTAATAGTAAAATTGAATTGGCATGCAGTTTTTAAATTCTGGCTATGACGGAGTAACAGGCAACCAGATAACCAGATTTACCCACTCATCTTAGAAATTTAAAAAGCCAGACAAAACGTGTGTTTCAGGCTTTTAGATATTGGATAACAGGAGGTGGTCAGTCTTATAAAAGCCCTCATTGTTTGAAGAAAAGTAATAGGTTACAGCACAGGGTGGGGGAGTGGTGAGGTATATTCAAACAGTCTGGTGGTCTTACTAAAAGTTGAGGAGACAGCTGAAAATTTGGAAAGGTCAAAGTAGATAGAATTTGTGGGGCAAAGTAATAGGAAACTGTTGAGTGGAGAGAGAACTCAGAAGAATCTACTCAAGGCTTGTGACTTATAACTGGACCTGCATGTGCATGTTTGGAAGTGACTGAAGCCAGGGAATAGAACCACCAGAAAGGAGTAGGTGAACCAATTCCAAAGATTTACGTAGGGTTGGGAAAAGTTTTTGTTTACATCAGCTTCAGTGGAAAACCCACCTAAGATTTGGAGCATAGGCAGTAGGTAGAATATAGGCAAAATCTTCAAAAGGATTAGCTCCAATTAGTGGGGCAAAATTATCTCTAGACTACAAGCTTTTTTGGACCCACTGTAACAAAGAGTTTTGTTAAGTTTGGTAGCTGAGTAGTTCCAGTATTTTAATTTGTTATGAAAATAGCTGGACATTTTTCCCATCTAATACTTTTTTTCTTTTTTAATTTGCCTCGGGTTTTTAATTGCAACATGTAGGATCTTTGTTGCATTGTATGTGATTTTTGTTGTTGTGGTGCCTGGGTTTTCTAGTTGTATGTGGCTCAAGGCTTCCAGGAGTCTTGAGCCACTCTCAGTCTTTAGAAGTTGTGGCACTTGGGCGCTCTAGTTCTGGCACACGGGCTCCATAATGGACCAGCTCCGTAGTTGTGGTGCCTGGGAGCTTAGTTGCTCCACAGCATGTGGGATCTTAGTTTCCTGACCAGGGATTGAACCTGCAGCCCCTGCATTTCCAGACAAATTTCTTAACCACTGTACCACCAGAGAAGCCCCTAATGGTTAACTTTTTTTTATGAACTGTCCATAAAGTGACTAGAAAATGTTGGTCACTGGTCTTAGTCTTTTTTTCTTTTGCCTGCACCACACTGCATGTGGGGTCTTAGTTCTGTCAGGGATCAAACCTGCACCCCCTGCAGTTGGAACCCTGGAGTCAGTCTTAACCACTGGATAGCCAGGGAAGTCCCACGCTTCTTTTTCTTTCCTCCTGGTTGTTAGGAATTGGTTATCTAAGAATGTATTTATCTGCTTCACTTTTGATACTTTGAGTATAGCTTTCATGATTCAAAATACTTTTCCCCTCAGCACCTTGACTGCTATTTTGTTGTCTTATAGCATGAGATGTTTAAGAAGTTTGATGCAGTATGATTTTTTCCCCCCTTCATGTGGAGATGTTTTTAATCTCTCAAGAAGTTGTTCTGTATTTTGGGGGTTCTGAAAATTCCATTTTGCTAGTTATTTCTTGAATTATGTTTCCTTTATGTTCATGGTTTTTAGTGTCTCTTTGCTGTTGCCGCTTTCCTTAAAATGTTTGGTTATTCACATTTAAAAATGATTAAAAAGCTCTTTGGGACTTTATGTGTGTGAGCAGTGCTTTTTGAATGGCTGTTATGTTGAAGGACTCTGAAAAGCCAAATAACTGTGGTGTTAGTGCCCATTTTAGCTCTTTATTTGGAGAATCTACCCCAACTCCGTTCTTTTCCTTTTGAGTACTGCTAGATACTCTGTGTACATTCATATACCAAGCAGCAAGCAGTTCTCCAGTTTTTTTTGTGGATACTCAACTGGGTTTTCTACAATTGAATTCATTTTGGATTTTCTGACACTTATTACCTGGAGTTAGTTTAGACTGTACAGGTTAAGGGCTCAGTCCCATAGGACTGTCATTCTGGTCCCACTTCAGATATGAATCTCAAGTAGTAGATTTTCAGGGTACCCACACTTCTGTCTGATTTGGCTTCAAATTAGAGATGCCCATGGACACCCCTCCCACCACCTCCAGTTCCCCCCTGTTACCCCCCAGGTTCCATATTTTTCTGTAAAATGGTTCACGGAATGCAACAAAACACTACTGTTACTGGTTTATTGTGAAGGATATTCTAGAAGACACAACTGAACAGCCCAATGAAGCAGTACATAGGGTGCTATCTGGAATAGTCCCTTTGGAGTTTGGGGTATACCACTCCCTCAGCAAGTAGGCACATTCAGCAACCTGGAAGCTCTGCAAACCCGTTCTTTTAGGGTTTTTACAGAGGTTCTAGTACCTAGGAGTGAGTGATTAAATCACCGGCCTTTAGTGATTTGCTGCAAGTTGCCCAGTAGTTCTTGAAAATTCTGTTTCTGGTTTTCTGTCAGTAAAAAAGTTTTCATTTGTGACACACATGCACTAATGGACACTGCACACAAATTTTAAGTATGCAGTGTGTTCACAAAGTGAACACCCCGTATTAACACCGTTTACTAGCACCCCCAAATGTTTCTGTCCTTCTCATTTTCTAACTTTCAAATGTTTTTCATCTTCCGTTTCTGTCTCCTTACCTCTTCACATCCAGCCCTTTGCAGTCACCCACCTGTAGATTGTTTCTGCAGTCTCCCTGTCTCCCCTTCTCCACATCGTTTCCATCGTCACTACCCCCTTATTTTCTTTTTTTGTTGTTTTTTTCTTTACTTGAAGTATAGTTGGTTTACATCCTTGTTGTTTATTTTATATATGGTGGTGTGCATCTTTTAATACCATAATCCCAGTTTATGCCTCCCATTCACCTTTGATCACTGTAAGTTTTTTGAGTCTGTTTTGTAGTAAATTCATTTGTCCTACTGTTTTTAGATTCTACATATAAATGATATATAATATTTGTCTTTCTCACTTACGTCACTTAGTTTGATAATGTCTGGGTCCATCCATATTGCTGCAAATGGTATTTCATTCTTTCTTATGGTTGAGTAATATTCTGTGTGTATGTGTGTACATGTTCTTTATCCTTTCATCTGTATGGATAAATGTCCATGATTGCTTCCATGTCTTGGCTATTGTAAATAATCCTTCTATGGACATTAGAGTGCATGTGTCTTTTGGAATTACAGTTTTTGTGTTTTCCAGATGGATGCCCAGGAGAGGGATTTGCTGGTCATACAGTTAACTCTCTTTTAGTTTTTAAAGGAGCATCCATACTGTTTTCCGAAGTAGCTGCACCAATTTGTGTTCTCAGCAACAGTGTAGGAAGGTTTACTTTTCCCCACAACCTCTCCAGCATTTGTTATTTCTAGACTCTCTGATGATGGCCATTCTGACCAAGTGAGGTTGATAACTTCTTGTTTTGGTTTGCATTTCTCTAAGAATTATTGATATTGGGCATCTGTTGATGTGCTTTTTGGCCATTTGTATACCTTCTTTTGAGAAGAATATCTCCAGATATGGAGAACAAATATCTATTTAGGTCTTCTGCCCATTTTTTGTTTGGGTTTGTTTTATGTTATTGAGTTGTATAAGATGTTTGTGTATTTTGGAAATTAAGCTCTTGTTGGTCACATTGATTGCAAATATTTTCTCCCAGTCTGTAGGTTGTCTTTATCGTTTCCTTTGCTGTGTAGAAGCTTATAAGTTTTATCAGGTCCCTTTTGTTTATTTTTGCTTTTGTTTCTGTTGTCTTGGGAGACTGGCCTAAGAAAACACTGGTACAATTTATGTCAGAATCTTTTGTTTATGATCTTTTCTAGGAGTTTTACAGTGTCATGTATTATATTTGTCTATAAGCTATTTTGAGTTTGTTATTGTGTGTGGTATGAGAGTGTTCTGACTTCATCTGTTTGCATGTACTATCTCCTTATTCTTGCTCTCTTTACTTCCATTCTTTATAAGAGAACTTTGAGTTTGGCTTTTATATTACAGTTTTTAGAAAATTGAAGGAAGCTAGCTCTTTTCCACTGAAATTGGAATTTTTTTAAGTAACACAACTTTTGAAAACTTCTGTTATGAGTGAGTGGTAATGGGAACCAATACCTTTCCTCCCAAGGTGATTTTCTGAATTCTCCCTGCCCCCTTTATTTTACAACAAACTATACCAGATTTATTTTTTCTAAGCACATTTCCAGACATACAGTTGTAACTTTAAAACTTCTGGGTGCTTCCCTTGCCTGCTGAATTTAGTTCCGATTTCTCATTCCTGTGTGCTGTTCAAGGCAGTATGTAGTGTCCCCAGAGTACTTTCTCTACTTGGTTTTGGATATACTGGCATGTTGAGTGGTGTTGGTTGACATGTTCATTACGGGGTTGATGCATTGAGAGTCTTTTGGCTAGATTCATTAGTTTAAAGAAGTTTGTAACAGAATGACTTAGTACCATTGAGAAAGGAAACCCCCAGTAGTAGTAGTTTTTAAAATTACTTATTTTTGATTATGCTGAATCTTCGTTGCTGCTCGTGAGCTTGTGCTAGTTGTGGCGAGCCGGGGGCAACTCTTTGTTGCACTGCTCAGGCTTCTCATAGTGGTAGATTTTCTTGTTGAGGAGCACAGGCTCTGGAATGTGGCCTTCAGTAGTTCAGCACTCGGTTTCAGTGGTTGTGGCCCACAGGGTTAGTTGCCTGCATCATGTGGAATCTTCCTGGACCAGGGATCAAACTTACGTCCCCTGCAGTGGCAGGCAGATTCCTATCCACTGTGCCACAGGGAAGTCCCCCAGTGGTTTTAAGAGACCTGTTTAGAAATATTCTGTGCTTACTCTAAATTATTCACACAAAATGATTCATTCAGGTTTTTTATTTTTTAGGATTATGTTACAGGACAAGGTGTGGGGACAGAAGGAGAAACAGTGATAAATTCCATTTCCTTTCTGTGTCAGTGCCAGAGAGTGTAATTTTGTTTTCTGCTTTCTGCTTAATTGAAACAAGACATTAAACATTATGGTTTTGTGTCTTGAGCTAAATAAGTTTGAACATTTTAAATAAAAAGATCTTTAAATCTTAAGGGATGGTAATTTAGAAGCTTCTTGGTAATTCTAATTTATAATACCGTTTTTTTTTTTAAACATTCTATATTATATGAAACATTGTCAGTTGTATCTAAGATATAACATACATCTTTGTTTTTTTCCCTCATGTTTATATTCCAGTTGAACTAAGTCATCTCTGGGATTTTACCTTGTTATAGCAGTGTTTTCTCAAACACACGGTTTAAGAAACCTTACGGTAAACCAATCACCTCTGATCCAAGGTTATTTTACTTGAATAAGTAACTTAAAAATTTTTATATTGAAACATATATAAAGTACAGTGCAGAAATTTCATGAGTTTGTACAAGAGGATGAGTTGTTTTGGTTACTTTCTGAAAATACATTTTGGAGGAGGCAGGTTTGTTAACTTTGTAAGTAACTTCTGTGGGAAAAAGTTTGAGAAATATACTGATAATGAACAATGAGCATCGTTTTGAGGCAGGAAGATTTGAGTTCATATCATAACAGGCTCTGTAGTTTTGTTGTTGTTGTTTAGTTGCTCAATTGTGTCTGACTCTGTGACCCCATGGACTGTAGCCTACCAGACTCTTCTGTCCATGGGATTTCCCAGGCAAGAATACTGGGGTGGGTTGCCATTTCCTTCTCCAGTGGTTCTTCTGACCCCCCAGGATCAAACTTGCTTTCTCCTGCATTGGCAACCGGATTCTTTACCACTGAACCACCTGGGAAGGGCCTAGTCTGGGGGTAAATTATCTCTTCCTATTCTGTGCCCCACCCCACCCCTTTCAGAGAACGTATATAAGCTGATGCCACATTTATTTTTTAAAGTGTATCTGTTTATTTGAACTCTGATGATATTGGTATTTTCTTAATGGCAAAATACCATTTTTTCCCCTTAAACTGTATATTCTTTTAACAAGGGAGTTAAATACTTTTGCACATGGATTTTCTGTGGGCCAGAAATTTCATAGCAGTTTAGCTGAGTGGTTCTGGCTTCTTCCATGTCTTTCATAAAAATCTCATAGGTTGCTGTCATTTGAAGGCTTGACTGGTGCCTAGAGGATCTCCTTCTAAGAAAGTGTTCTCTTTGGGCTAGCAGGTTGCTGCTGGCTGTTGTCTAGAGGACTCAATTTCCTTTGCATATGTAGATCTCCAGCTGTTTGCATGGCAGCTGCATTTCCAGAGGAAGTGATCTGAGAAGAAAAGTAGGTAGAAGTGTGCAGTGCCTTTAATGACCTAGTCTCAGAAGTCACTTCTGCCACATTCTGTTCATTAGAAGCAAGCTAGTAAGACAGACTAGTCCACAGTCAAGGGGTGACCTGGGTTGGGAAGATTCCCCTGGAATAGAAAATGGTAACCCATTCCAGTATTCTTGCCTGGAAAATTCCGTGCTACAGTCCTTGGGGTTGGAAAGAGTTGGATGGGGCTGAGTGAGGGAGTGCACTGGGGGCAAGTTGCGCTTTTTTTTGGTTAAATACTTCAGATGGATAATTTGTTTATACCTTAACTTATGGATATGGGGAAGCAACTTTGTTTCCATTCGTTAGCTTGTTAGCTGTTAAAGAGGGAAGACTGCCCTTTTAAATCTAGTACCTTCAGCAGTGTTTAGTGCTGTTTGTTTTTGCTTACATTGGCTGTTTAGTAAATGAGCTTATTTGAATTAAATTTTATCCTATGTAGACCAAATTGTTTGCAGTATAATTCTAAATTAAAATGTATCTTTACCAGCCCTTAAAAAAAGATCTCATTCAAGTATGACTTAAACTGTTAACTATTGTGAGCTTGAAAGAGAAGCTCAGTGAGTAAAGATTTGTTATAGAGTAAGGGTTGTTTTTTTTGTAGTGGTACATTTTTTATGAAATATTGTTAGCTCATTACAAGTTTTGGAGTACTTCAGTTATATTTTGTGTATTAAGCCTTTAGTAATCTAAATTCTCGAGAATTGAAAGCATGCTGTTTACAGTAAATTTTTTTTTTCTCCTTAAAGACTTCTTTTTGTAGTGATGAAAGTAGCAATTTTCACATGTAGCAATTTAACAAATAACAATTCTCATAAAATTCCTCTTCTATTTTTTATTTTTATATGTAAGTAAAACAGAAAGGTTCTGAACAACTTAATAAGAGATAAGATGAGGGGGCTTAGGGGACCTAACAAAATTCAAGGTTAAGCAAGCCAATAATATTAAACTTTTTAAAGGATGGAAATTTCTAATACTCTAGATTTCTTGTGAAATTTGGTGATGTTTTATATTTGAGAGTCTGATCTGTAATTGAGAGTTTGATAACTAAGAAAAGATATTAGACACTTTGTTTCATAACTGAAACTGCAAAAAACAGTAGAGCAGTAGATTGTTTTCCTATGTTTAGAGGCCATGTTCCTTAGGCAAGAGTGTTTTTCTTAGTAAATATTACAGTATTTACCACCTTTTCCTGATTATCATTACTTTAAGTACTCATTTAAGAATAGAATTCTCAGCCTTAAGACCTGTTGAGTCAGAATCTATAGCGGAAGGACCTTTTACTTTTTATTAGGGAAATCCGGAGAAGGCAATGGCACCCCCACTCCAGTACTCTTGCCTGGAAAATCCCATGGATGGAGGAACCTGGTGGGCTGCAGTCCATGGGGTTGCTAAGAGTTGGGCACGACTGAGCGACTTCACTTTCACTTTTAACTTTCATGCATTGGAGGAGGAAATGGCAACCGACACCAGTGTTCTTGCTTGGAGAATCCCAGGGAGAGGGGAGCCTGGTGGGCTGCTGTCTAAGGGGTCGCACAGAGTTGGACACGACTGAATCGACTTAGCAGCAGCAGGAAATCTGGAAATCACCTAGTGCTTACTAAATGTTAATCAGACTTCATCAGTGGTATTGTAGTAGTAAAGTAGACACAACAGTGGAATAAAATGTCAGAGTATACTTTTCAAAAGTTAAAAACATGAAACTTCCCTAGTGGTCCAGTGGTTAAGACTTCACCTTCCAAAGAAGTGGGGGTTCAAGTTCCATCCCTGGTTGGGGAGCTAAGATCCCCACATGCCTTAGGGCCAAAAAGCCAAAACATAAAACTGAAACAATATTGTGACATTAAGTAAAGATTTTAAGAATGGTCCACATCCAAAAAAAAAAACTTTAAAAAATGTTAAAAACATGACTCAAAAATATGGAATAAACATATCACAGTCTCATCATTTTTAAAAAACGATTAAAAAAAACTTGATTCTTGAAGATTTTGAGCTAGTTGTTATAGTACATATAATGTGTCTCATATAATGTCACCAGCTCCAGGAGTTGGTGATGCACAGGGAAGCCTGGCATGCTGCAGTCCGTGGGGTCTCAGAGAGTTGGACATGACTTAGCAACTGAACTGAACTGAATGTGTCTCAAGTTAGCGCCTCTCCTGTTGAAGACAGGCTGTGCTTTGGTTAGGATATTACAGAAGTGAAATGGTACCCTGTCTTGCTCACCGGTACACAATTTCAGTTTGTTCTTTTACTGATGATACTCACTTTGATCTCTTGCCTTGTGGAGCACAGGCTCTACGCATGCAGGTTTCAGTAGTTGTGGCGCATGAGCTTAGTTGTCCTGTGGCATGTGAAATCTTCCTGGACCAGGGGTCAAACCCATGTCTCCTGCATTGGCAAGAGGATCCTTAACCACTAGACCACCAGGGTTGTCTAAAACTTACTGTTTTACTCTTTAATTTTCTTTCCCCTTTCTTGGAGGGAGGCTGAGAAATGTCTGTTCAAGTCCTTTGCCCATTTTTACATTGTCTTCAAGAATTCTTTATATATATATTCTGAACACTGGACACCTGTTAGATTAAATTTGCAAATATTTTCTTCCATTCTGTTGTCTTTCCACTTTCTAGATGATATCCTTTGTATAGAAGTTTTAAATTTTAGTAAAATCCAAAGGTACTGTATCTAAAATTCCATTGCCACATCCAAATTAGTGAAACTTTACTTCTGTTTTCTTCTGCTAGTTTATAATTTTAGCTTTTGTAGGTCTTTGATCCATTTTGAGTTATAGATATCAATAGGAGTTTTTTGGGTATCCACTTGTTGAAGTTCATTTGTTGTGGTCTTAGCAGTTTGGTTAAAAAAAAAGTCAATTGGCCATACGTGAATGACTTTTTCTGGATTCTCAGTTCTTTTCCATTGGTTTATATATCTAACCCTTGCACTATACCAGTAAGAAATTGTTTTGATCATTATAGCTTTGTAGTAAGTTTCAAAATAGGGATATGTGAGTCCTGTAACTGTGTTCTCCTTTTACAGTATTGTTTTGGCTATTTGGGGTTCCTTGCAGTTCCAAATGAATTGAGAATGGCTTTTCTGTTCCTGAAAAAAGGGTTGTTGGAATTTTAATAGCGGTTGAGTCTGTTATTTCTATCTTAACAATATTTAAGTTTCCCAGTCCTTAAATAAAGCATGTTATATTAATTTAGATCTTTAAAATTTTCCTGTAGCAATGGTTTGTAGTTTTTAGTGAACAGATCTTAAACCTTCTTGGTTAAATTTATTTCTGGATAATTTTTGAATAGACTTGTTTATTCATTTCCTTTTGGATTTTTATTGCTAATATATAGAAATGCTACTGAATTTTCTTTGTTGATCTTGTATCCTACAGTATTCCTGAGTTTATTAGCTCTAATAGTTTTCCCCACAGATACAGAAATCAGGGTTGATTTCCTTTAAGGATTGACTGGTTTGATCTCCCTGTAGTCCAAGGAACTCTCAAGAGTCTTCTCCAACACCACAGTTCAAAAGCATTAATTCTTCGGCGCTCAGCCTTCTTCACAGTCCAACTCTCACATCCATATGTGACTACGGGAAAAACCATAGCTTTGATTAGATGGTTATGTGTCTTGCTGTGAATCTTTTTGTGTTTATCTTTCTTGGAGTTCAGTTAACTTCTTGGATATGTATATATTGTATCTTTAGCTAATTTGCTGTGTTCAGCCATTATTTCTTGATTTCTTTTTCTGCCCCCCTTCTTTTCTCTCCTGAAACTTTTGTTATGTGTATGTTGGTATGCTCGATGATATCCCACAGGTCTTTGTTCAGTTTTTTTTCTTCTAGCTCCTTAATCTGGTAATTTTAATTGACCTCTTCACTCTTCAGGTTCTCTGATTATTCTTTCTGCTGGCTCAAATCTGCTATTAAACTGTGTAGTGAAATTTTCATTTCAGTTAACGTACTTTTTAGTTCCAGAATTTGTTTGGTTCTTTTCTGTATTTCTTATCTCTTTATGATACTCCGTTTGTTGAGACATTGTTCTGGTTTCCTTTAGCCCTTTGTATTTAAGACAATTGATGTCTGTTTCTCATCAGTGGCAGTTTCTGCTAATGTCACAGCTCCCCCCCCACCCCCCATGGGCTGTACTGTATTGTTTCTTTGCATGCTTTGTAATGTTTGTTAGAAAATCAAGCATTTTGAATACTGAATCAATAAGTTGGAGACTCTAGGAGTCAAATATTTTTTTCTTCCCATCGTTGGAGTTGCTTACTGTTGGGTTGTGGTTGTGTGTTCATTTAGTGACTTTTCTAAACTATTTCTGAAAGTCTGTATTCTTTGTTTTGGGTAGTTTCTGAAGTCTCTGTCCCTCAGATTGTAATCACCTAGTGTTTTGTTGTTGTTTGAGAGAAATAATATTTTAATAAAGTTTAATGCAAAAAGTGCATGGTGAATAAGAAGTTATCAGGCTCAGTATATTGTCTAAAGGTTGTAAATCCTTCACACATAGGCAAGCAAGAAATCAACTTAGTGCTCATAGCACAGCTGAGACAAGTTGCAGCCTTTAATAAGACTTTACTAAAGGTTTTTCAGGACAATATAATAGTTTTATTTCAGCTGTCCATAGATACGGCTGCTCTCAGAGCTCTTCAAACAAGAGCCATTGTTACCTTGTCCAACTTGTGTTTTGTTGCAGATATGTGTCTGGAGCCTAAAGGGAATAAAAATGAAAGAAAAGAAATAAGAACTCTCCCAGTCTTTGTTTTATTGGATCTGTGTTAGGGTATTCTGTCTTTCCTTTAAATATTTATTTATTTTTGGCCGCATTGGGTCTTAGTTGTGGCAGGCGGGATCTTTCTTTGTGGTGCCTGGTCTCTTATTTGTGGTATGCGGACTCAGTAGTTGTGACTGTAGGCTTAGTTGCCCTGCAGTGTGTGGCATCTTAGTTCCTCTGTTGTTCATCCGCTAAGTTGTATCTGACTCTTTGCGACCCTACAGACTGTAGCCTGCCAGGCTCCTCTCTCCGTGGGATTTTCTGGGCAAGAATACTGGAGTGGGTTGCTGAGCCCGCCACCAAGGGATCTTCCCTGACCCAGGGATCAAACCCATGTATCTTGCATCTTCTGCACTGCAGGCGGATTCTTTTATCCCTCAGCCAACAGGGAAAAATTTCTTTTCTCTGTTCCTGTGTTCTCTGGCTGGGGCTCTGTAAATTAAACTGAAAAAAGACATATTAACAAGAGAAAACAAACAAGTTTATTAGCATGCGGTCACCTGGCAGTACCTCTCACCGTGAGTAACTCAGAGGATGAGTCGAATTTGAAATCTGTATACCTAACTTCACAGGGGGAAAGAATACTTAGTAGAAAAAGGCAAATAATTTTTGAGACAAAATGGGTAACAGGGTCCTTAGGCGTTTGTGGCAGTGTTTGAGTGTGGTGCTAAATTTTTTTTTCTTTGTTGTTCTCCCAAAAAGAGAAGATGAGTTGCTCCAGGAGAGGGGATTAAGAAATTCTTTTGGCAGGCTCTGCATTTAGGTTGATAAAGAATTTTAGGAACTCGCATGCCTTCAGCTCAATTTTTCTTATATCAAAGTGGGTTGTTTTGGGGATGGCACATCCTGATCTCGTCACACACTTCTGTACACGTGATATTAACTAGTATTGCTCTTTACCTTTTTTCAGAACAGGAAAACTTACGCCATTAGCTGTCTATGCTTTATTCTTTAAGAATTTATTTAAATTAGAATTCATAAAGACACAGAGAAAGTTAATAGTAGTGGTTTGTCTCTTAGGAATAAGTTTTAGTGTGTAACTTACCATTTAATCTTTGGTTTTCTGTGGTTCCCAGGGCTACTCTGTAGTTGCTGTGCGCAGGCTTGGTATCGAGGTGGCTTCTCTGTTGCATAACGCAGGCTCTAGGGTGCGCAGGCTCAGTAGTTGCAGCACACAGGCTTAGTTGCCTTGTGGCATATGGGATTTTCGAGGACCAGGGATCAAACCAGTGTCCCCTGCATTGACAGACTGGACCAACAGCAAAGCCCTGCTCATTTAATTATGTAAACATTTTCATTACCTTAGTGAGTTAACCAGTTTCTGTTTCTTATATCTGATGTTTGTTGACCTTCCCTCTGCCCCTTCCCCTTTCCAGTACACTGGATAGTAGAAGTGGAGTTTTTGTGTAGTATCTTGAGAATTGTTATTTTAGGAAATACTTTGGTATGACTTAAATTCTGCCATAGCACTTATATTTGAAAGAATTTTGAAAAAGGATGATTAGCAGTGGTATTGATAATTTTGCTTTTTAAAATTTCCCTTTTGAGATTATCCTGCAGTTGTAAATATAAGACATTAGTAAATTTAGACATTAATGTTCAGAAAATTTGATTTCTTCGTTGACTAATTTCTAAGCTCTATATTGAAATGAGTACAGTTGCCCAGTTGGCTTCTTCCCCACTTAAAAAAAATCTGTGAATTTACTGTGTTTAGATTGCGCTGGTGACTTGAAATTTTTCATGCAATTGAGAGAGGCTTCCAGAAAGTTGAATTTAGAATGTAGAAGCGTAGTGGATGCCCATTGTGATGATTATAATTTTAAAAATCATTTTAATTGTGGAAATTTTCAAACATACATTAAGTAGACTACTTAGGCACCTCCCTGTACTAACATTTATAAACACACGGATAACCTTTTTCAGTGTCTTTCATATTTCTTGTTTTTTTTTTGCCCCTAAAGCCAGTTCCAGATACATGGATTTAATTGCAAAGACTTCAGTATATGTCCTTTTATATACAGTTGACCCTTGAATAGCATAGAGGTTGGGGTGCTGTCCATCCACGCAGTTCAAAAGTCTGACTTGAGAAGTCAAAAAATCTTTACAGTTGGCCCTCTTCACTTGCTGCTCCACATCTTTGGATCCAACCAACCTCAGGTCATGTAGTGCTGTATTACATATTTAGTGAAAAAAATCTGTATATAAGTATCTCAAACGATGACAGTTTGAGACCTTATTGTTGAAGGGTCCACTGTACCATCATTGCACTAACAGTTACATCTACAGTAACTAATAATTTCTTAAAATCATTTAATATTCAGCTCATATTCAAATTTTGGACTGTTTCATAATTTTCACTTTTTGAATTTGGTTGGAATAAGGATCTATGTAAGGTTCACATGTATTTGATTGATCTGTCTGTGAAATCCATGTATTTGTTGAAGAAGCCAGTCATTTGACCTGTAGAATATCTTGTGATCTCCATTTGATGGGATTACTTCCCTCAGTTGTCCTTTAATTTATTATCTGTATTGAATTTCCTGCAAATTGGTAATTAGATCAGAATTCAGATTCTGTATGGGGCAGGGGGAAGAATATGTGCTGTGTACATAGTTGATGCTGTGTGCATCATATTATGTCACATCAGGAGATATTTTATAACTAGTCTGTTTTAAGACTATTGTAATTTCAAAACTAAGCTTCATTGAGGTAGTTTATAATAAAATTATCCAGTTTTAAGTGCATAATTTGGTGAGTTTTAACAAGTGTCTACATTTGTATAATAACCTTCACCACAATTAAGATAAATACCCAGTTACCCTTGAAAATTTTTTTCTTCCCTTTGTAGTCATTTCCTTTCTCTCCAGGCCCTTTACCCTCCAATGTGCTGATCTGGTTTGTCACTATATTTTTGCTTTTTCTAGAATTATAATTGAAATCTTACAGTAGTCAGATCATTGTAATTTAAAGGAGGTATAATTGAAATCTTACAGTAGTCAGATCATTGTAATTTAAAGGAGGTATAAGATAACTTTGGCCAGGAGCTATATAGATCTAATGCTTTCCACTTTTGTATGACAGGGACTTGCCATGAGGTGTTGAAACCTTGTTTCGCTGAGTTGGAGAGACTGGACCTAAATGGCGCAGCATGACTTTGCTCCAGCCTGGCTTAATTTTCCTACCCCACCATCATCAACAAAGGTATTCTTTCTTGTATCTCTCTTTTCTTTTTGTCTTTCTGTCTGCTTATATTTAGTTCATGTTCTACACAGATGTAGTTAAACTAAAGCTTAATGTTTTGCAGAGAAACACTTAAACTTTCTAAGTTATTTCATATTTAATGTGTTGGTTTATCTATATATGTCAATTTTCAGTATACCATCAACATTCTAAACCATTTACTTCAAAACTTGTCTTTTGTGCTAAAGTTCTACATTTTAAAATTCAAGCCAGTTAAATACATTGCACATTACTTTTGGGGCTTACCTCACTCTACTATTCTTCTGGTAACTAACTTTGCTTACTTTGCTATAGATAACGTTAAAAAAACATCAGAAGTTTTTTAAGTCTTTCCTTACAACTGGAAGACTTCTTTTTCAAATAAATGAGACTTTGGCATATTACTCAGTTTTAGGAGTTATGAGAACTTTGCAGTGTTGCTACATATCAGATGACTCACTGATTTTAAAATGTTCATTTTATATAACCGAAACAGAATTTAGTGTATAAGACATACTTGACATTGAAATTGTCATCTATCTGCTTATAAGCATTGCTGAGAGGGATGTTGAAATTGATTAAAATCCATCTATCTGGCTTCATACTATCTTCCACTTTGTTTTTTCCATAGTGCAAAGGAATCAAGAGGGAGGTCTTAGTCATCTGCTTACCTGTTAATCAGTCTCTACCATGCTAAGGCATTCATCTAGGACCTTTTGGGGGTTCAAGCAGTTCTTACAGAACAGTTTGCCAAAACAGCTTTTATAGAAACAATTTTATAATGCAGAGTGTTCCCCAGTAAGGACTTGTCCGATCATAATATTTTGGAAAAGTTGCACTGGAGACACAGCGTGTGAACTGACTTTATTTTATGTAGATGGATTCTCTGGAAGGCTCATTGACTTGCCTGTTTCATATAATTAGTGTGAGCCTAGACTAGAATCTAGGATGCATTTTCTATTTTGTAGTATTTTCATTTGTGAATTTTGTAAAATGATTAAACATTTTATTTCATAGATTATAAAATGGGATCACAGTTGTTAGGAAATGGGAAAACCATTTCTTAGTTACAGACTCTGTTTGCCCGCCTTTCCTCTTCTATTTAGGTCTCTGAAATTTGCTTTGCTCTTGTTGTTTATGTCTACCCCACCCCCCTGGTTGCTGTCAGCTATGCTTTTCCTGGATTCAGTTTTTTCCAGACCTACTTCAGAGCCTGGAAGTACATGAATTTCTTGCTCCTCCGTTTGTTTCCCTTTTCTCTTTGAAATGAGTTAAGATTTGTTTTCATTTTTAAACATATCAATAAAAATTATCAGCACCTGGAACATTAGTTACAAACATTATTGAGGATAATTCTTGTCTTCATTGAAGTGTTGATTAAGGTTGATTCAGATTGACTTTGTTACATGTGGTGGAATTCTTAATGCTTTCTAGAACCAGACATTTGATCTGGATGTAGGCCCTCATGAAACAAAGTCTTGATTTTGCCAATTCTAAATTTTCAATTCTAATTTATTTTAGATTACCTACAGAAAATAATGTCACTTTGAACTCTTAACTAGCAATATTTGAAATTATCTTCTTAGACCTTTCGCAAAGTGGTTTTAACAAATAAATACACACATCATTTAGTATAATGACTTACACTGTCCGTATCACTCAAAATCACTGTTCCTGGGTTTTCAGTTATAATTCTTGTTTTCTGACAGAGCCCTTTTAATCTTATCCTGAATAAATGGGATAGTCATAAATAACTGTTGGGTTCTCTTTTTCAACTTTGTGTTCAGTCTTTTATCATTTGAAGAGATGATAAGAGTACTTGAATTAAGGGTTAACTGTTTTCAACACTGCACCTGAATTTTCTAAGGTGCGCAGAATTTTAGCCCCATCATGTGGTGAAATTTTAAACTGCATGTTTTTGTTTCTGTATATGAAATAGACATAATGGCATTTGAACTGTTGATTAGGACCCAGTAAGAAATTTTACGTCATGTTTTCATATGCACACAGCTGTAACGAAAAAGTCATTTACCTGTGTTCTTCTTTCTCTTGGGGTCTTTTTATTCCAGTCAAAAAAAAATGCTAAAAAAAATACAAATTGTTACTAATTATGTGTCTTTTATAATGAGACCTCACCTCCAGTTTGAAAAATAGAATTGTAATTACTTTCCTTCAATAATATAAGTAGTATCAGTTTGCATTGAAACTGTGCTTTTTAAACTTTAGGCTAAGAAAGGATGAGAAAATTTAGACTGGTAGCTGAATTCATAGAAACCTCTTGTTTACTAAGTAGTTGTTAACTGTTGATTCACATATTCTAGGAATCAGAAAATTATGCTATTATTTTTAAAAATTCAGAAAAAGATTTAAAATGTGGTAACTAATATTTCTCGAGTCATTACTACATACCAGTCACTGTGTAAAGCGCTTTATAAGAAGGCAAACAAAAGCATAAAAAGTAAAATACTGTTCTGCTCTTCCACCACCACTCGCCCCAACCCATGTAAACAGATGGGGAACTGAGGTTGAGAGAAACAAGTAACTTGACCCAAAGTGCTTGAGTTAGCATAGGAACATATGTGTGCTTGACTTTAAATATTCATGTTTAATAACTTTTTTTGATTATTATTTTCTGAAGTGAAATACCGGGATGTTTTAATATATATATCAGAATATAATTTTATCTTGGTTTGGGTAAGCAAATGAAATTGCTTTTTTCCCCCCAAGGATAGCATCTCCAATAATCTATTTCTGTAGTTAGTACATGGGTGTATTTACTCTGCAGTGGCTGTGTACAGTTGACCCTTGAGCAATATGGGTTTGGACTATTTATGTCCACTTATGTGGATTTTTTCTCCCCAATAAATAATGTACTGTAGAACTGCATGATCTGTGGATACTGATTTTGACCATACATAAGAGTCGGCACCCCTAACTCCCTGCATTTTTCAACTGTCAACCTTAATCTTTTGTTGAGTGAATCTACATAGATTAATTGGACCTATTAATGGACTAAGTTGCAGGAATGCTTGGGCATCTCTTGAATGTATTTGTAGGGGAAATTCCTAGCAGTAGAATCTGAATTAGGAAGTTTATACCTTTTGGTAGATAGTGCCTAATTGCTGTCTAGAAAGGTTGTACCAGTTTGTAATCCTATAAAAATTTTATGGAGAGGGGCAGATTTTTCACTATTGGCAATGCTGGCTGTTGTCCCATTTTTTGATATTTGTGAAATTCAATGAAAAATGACACTTCATTGTTTTGATTTGCATTATTTAATTATGACTGAGAATATTTTTGTCTTAGGAAATGTTATTCATGTAATTTATTTCTTAGTCATTTATTTGTAATAGCTCTTTTCATATTGAGGGGTTCGTTGCATATTCTGCATATATTTTCCTACAGTATATTTGTCTTAATAATTCTAAAAGAACCATGTGGATAGTTCTAAAGAAATATTTAAACGTACAGAGAAGCATGGAGAATAAGTCACATCATAACATTTTGCAGTTTTATTTTTCTGTCTCTTATGGAAATAAACAATTGAATTCTGCTGTTGACTTCTTCACAGTCCTTTTTCTGTCTTCGCAGTCCTTTTTCTGTCTTCGTTTTTTCCCCAGAGATATTCTCAGTATATGTTTTTATATTGTTACTAGGTAAATTATGTGACTATGAAAAGAGTTTTCTGTGTATATAGAACATTAATATAAATGATTAACATTTGTATTCTGAACCTTGTTTTTATATTTGTTATTTTTTTAGATTTCCCCCCATGTTGATATCTGCAGATTTGCTGTAATTACCTTAAAAACTGTTTCCAAGTCTCCTGCATTTCAGGTGGATTCTTCAGTCTGAACCACCAGGGGAGCCTCAAAACTCTGTATTCTGTTTTTTGCCTCTGTATCACACTGTATTTGTCTCATTAAGTTGAGATTGTTTATATTGCTAGGAAAGGTTGAGGACAGGAGGAGAAGGGGATGACAGGAAAAGATGGTTGGATGGCATCACTGACTCAATGGACATGGGTTTGGGTGGACTCCGGGAGTTGGTGATGGACAGGGAGGCCTGGTGTGCTGCAGTTCATGGGATTGCAAAGAGTTGGACACGACTGAGCGACTGAACTGAACTCTGTAATGAATACCGTATTGACTGTTCTTTTACTGTCTCCTTGCTTGCATGGATAAGAATTCTTTAGACTCCTGCTTCTCAGACTTTAATGGCTATGAAAGTAACCTGGGAATTTTGTTAAAATGCAGATTCTAATTTAAGTAAATCTCTAATGGGGTTCTAGTCCTGACAGTTTTCAAAGTATTGTTGATTCTGCTTGTCTCTGGACCACATTTTGAATGGCAAGGCTCTGCTGCTGCTGCTGCTGCTGCTAAGTCGCTTCAGTCGTGTCCGACTCTGTGCAACCCCACAGATGGCAGCCCACCAGGCTCCCCCGTCCCTGGGATTCTCCAGGCAAGAACGCTGGAGTGGGTTGCCAGTTCCTTCTCCAGTGCATGAAAGTGAAAAGTGAAAGTGAAGTCGCTTAGTCGTGTCTGACTGTTAGCAATCCCATGGACTTCGGCCTACCAGGCTCCTCCGTCCATGGGATTTTCCAAGCAAGAGTACTGGAGTGGGTTGCCATTGCCTTCTCTGGCAAGGCTCTGACCTATAGTTAGAAGAAAAATTGCTGGAATTCAGTTCCATACTGCCAAATTTCTTTTCCATCTGGTATACTGATTTATACTCCTGTATGCTCTACGTAACTATTCTTTTTACTTTGTACTCTTGCTCTCTTGCCAAGACTTTATCAGATTATCAGAGTTAACATTTTTGCCAGTCTTTGTTATGAAATGTATTTTTACTGTTTCTTGGACATTGGGTTATATTTCTGTGAATTGCCTATTCACATTCTTTGTTTATTTCTTCTGGGCTGCCTTTCTCGGGGGAGTACTGGTTTGGCGGGGGAGAGAAAAAGAGAGTGTGTGTGTGTGTGTATGTATGTCTGTGTGTGATCTTTAACTCTTGTACATAGAGTTGCCTGGGTGCCCTGCTTTGGGAGCATGGAGTCTGAGCCACTGGACCACCAGGGAGGTTCCTATTTGTTGCTACCTTAAATGCTATTTTAAAAAGCTTTCTTACTAAGTCTTTCTAGCATATATATTGTTTCTTGAAGTAGTAATGTTGTTTCTAGCAACATTGATTAATTTTTTCTTTAATGTCTTTTGGAATTTTTAATGTGGAAAATCAATCATTCACATAATATCAGTTTTCTTTCTATATTTTCAATCCTGTTACTTGTGTTTCTTATTCATATTTTACTATGCTGGCTATATGTCAGAGTCTGAAAGGTCTGAAATTTTATCCTGCATTCAAGATAACTGTAATAAGCTAGCTTGTTACTGTTTCATGGATGCTGGCAGAGATGAGACTTCCAGGTCTCATGAGACAAGGTGCATTATTATTATTAGCACAGCAGGCAGCATAAGCATGATTTTGGCACTGGTTCTTCCTGTCCATTAAAACCTCTGGGAGTTGACATGGAGCAGCCTAGGTATATGCCTTCCTTGTATATCTGCCACATTTATAAGAATCCTGTTCTTTGTCCCAGAGTAGTACATTACCTGACCCTCAATATTCTCTACAAACATAACCCTGAGAAAAGGGCCATAGAAAGAGCTGTCAAGGCCTTGCATTCTTGGCATACAAATAAGAACATGGAGGGATGCTCAGTGTCATATCTTTTTACCTTTTCATACTGTTTATGGGGTTCTCAAGGGAAGAATACAGACGTGGTTGGCCATTGCCTTTTCCAGTAGACCACATTTTGTCAGAACTCCACCATGACCCGTCCGTCTTGGGTGGCCCTACATGGCATGGCCCATAGTTTCATTGAGTTAGTCAAGGCTGTGGTTCATATGATCAGTCTGATTAGTTTTCTGTGATTGTGGTTTTTATTCTCTGCCCTCTGATAAGGATAAGAAGCTTGCTGACTGACTGGGGGAAGCTGGGTCTTGTTCTGATGGACAGGGCCGTGCTTAGTAAACCTTTAATCCAATTTTCTATTGATGAGTGGGGCTGTGTTTCAAATCCTAAAAGATGATGCTGTGAAAATGCCACATTCAATATGGCAGCAAATGTGGAAAACTCAGCAGTGGCCACAGGACTGGAAAAGGTCAGTCTCCATTCTAGTCCTAAAGAAAGGCAATGCCAAAGAAGGTTCAAACTGCTGTACAATTGCACTCATCTCACACACTAGCAAAGTAATGCTCAAAATTCTCCAAGCAAGGCTACAACAGTACATGAATTGAGAACTTCCAGATGTTCAAGCTCGATTTAGAAAAGGCAGAAGAACCAGAAATCAAGCTGCCAACATCCACTGGATCATAGAAAAAGCAAGAGGGTTCCAGAGAAACATCTACTTCTGCTTTATTGACTGTGCCAAAGCCTTTGACTGTGTGGATCATAACAAACTGGAAATTCTTTAAGAGATGGGAATACCAGACCACCTTACCTGCCTCCTAAGAAATCTGTATGCAGGTCAAGAAGCAACAGTTAGAACTGGACAGGGAACAACAGACTGGTTCCAAATTGGGAAAGGAGTATGTCAAAGCTGTATATTGTCACCTTGCTTGTTTAACTTATATGTGGAGTACATCATGTGAAGTGCCAAGCTGGATGAAGCACAAGCTGGAATCAAGATTGCCAGGAGAAACATCAATAATCTTAGATATGCAGATGACAACACCATTATGGCAGAAAGCAAAGACGAACAAAAGAGCCTCTTGATGAAAGTGAGAGAGGAGAGTGAAAAAATTGTCTTAAAACTCAAATTCAAAAAACATAGATAGATCATGGCATCTGGTCCCATTACTTCATGGCAGATAGATGGGGAAACAATGGAAACAGTGACAAACTTTCTTTTGTAGCGCCAAGATCACTGCAGATGGTGACTACAGCCATGAAATTAAAAGATGCTTGCTCCTTGAAGAAAAGCTATGACCAACTTAGATAGCATATTAAAAAGCAGAGACATTAACTTTGCCGACAAAGGAAGTATGGTGTTGGAGAAGACTCTGGAGAGTCCCTTGGACCGCAGGGAGATCAAACCAGTCAATCCTCAAGGAAATCAGTCCTGAATATTCATTGGAAGGACTGCTGCTGAAGCTGAAACGCCAGTATTTTGGCCACCGGATGTGAAAAACTGACTCACTGGAAAAGACCCTGGTGCTGGGAAAGATTGAATGCAGGAGGAGAAGGGGACGACAGAGGATGAGATGGTTGGATGGCATCACCGACTCGATGGACATGAGTTTGAGCAAGCTCCAGGAGTTGGTGATGGACAAGGAAGCCTGGTGTGCTGCAGTCCATGGGGTTGCAAAGAGTTGGGCATGACTGAGCGACTAAACTGAGGGATGGTCAGGGTCTGTGATGATTGCCTGTCCCAACAGTTCATACATGTTGCAGCCAAACTTGAATTTTGTGTGATTGTAGCAGTCTCAGCTACTCTGATTAATCTGACAGAGACCAGAACCAAATCCATTTAATTGTCTTAAACAGCAATTAAGGCTACTACCAGTGTCCCAAGAAGCAGTGAATGAGACCAGGATTTAGGCAGTTATGAATAGCTTAAGGGGCGCTAGTAAATGATTTTTTTCAGCTAACCAATATATGGTCTAAGGCCACTCTGTTATCCTTTAAAATCCACTCAAGGGACGGACTTCCCTGGTGGTCCAGTGGTTAAAACTGCACACTTCCACCACGGGGCATGGGTTCGATCCCTGGTCAGGGAACTAAGGTCCCCCACTCCCCACCAAAAAAAAAGTTTGGTATTATTATTACCTAAAATTATAGAGGCAATACAGTGGGTGCAAAAGCAACCCTTATCCTCAATAGAAAACATTCTGTGGCTTATCCCCCCCCCATACAAAATGATTGATTCAATTTTCCTGATATATAACCATTCAGAGATTTGAATAGTTCTGCACCTGTGGTGTTGGTTGGCAACATCAGTGTACATAACATATCTTCATGCACATCCTGGTGAAAAACAGATCACACAAAAACAAGGATTGTTGCCTTGTTCATGTCGGTAGACTCACGTCACCCTGGATTGCTTACTGTGGTGGCTCTCTAATCCTAACAACTGGGTCTCAGTATCTTCTGCTGTTTCATCAGTTTGTCTAGTTATGGTGCTAGCTGAAAGAGGAACACATGCCACCTTTTGGGCTGCAGCCTTCCTGAAAGTCCAAGACAGTTGTCCTTAGCAGCAGGCAGAATCAGCCCGTCATTAATAATAAAGGCCTTCTTAGCTTTAGCAATATTTAGTTAGCTACTAAAAATGATACTCTCAGTGCAGACATGTTTGATGAAGTGGAGGCCTTCAGTAATTGCTTCTGTTCTTTGTGTTCATGTCTTTTTCTTTTGAAAAACTTCAGAGGCTTGTCTTTTAATGCAGGGTGCTTGGTCTTCCATGTGGTGAAGCAGTTTTGAAGGTTTCATGGCTTCATTGGGTAGCCAGTCAGCACATATTATACAAGGTAGACTTGGAGACTGTGAATCACCTGTTGGCAGTGTACTTGTAATTTAAGTAGGATTCTTAAGTGCAGCTTTCTTTTTTGTTGGCAGTCTTAAGAGTCTTCTGCTGTTTCACCTGGGTCTTTGCCCACTTTTCAAAGAAGTGCTCCAGCAGTGTTTGTTTTTTTACTCATTTTGGCTAGGGTTATCTTTTGTGGGGCTTCCCTGGTAACTCAGCTGGTAAAGAATCTGCCTGCAATGCAGGACCCTGGTTCGATCCCTGGGTTGGGAAGATCCCTTGGAGGAGGGCATGGCCACCCACTGCAGTATTCTTGTGTGGAGAATCCAAGGACAGAGAAGTCTGGCTGTCTGTAGTCCATGGGGTCACAGAGTCGGACACGATTGAGTGACTAAACACAGCACAGCTTTGTGGGCCTACCAAAAAAGCTGTGACCCAGACAAATGTGCAGGGTGGGAAGGAGGGACGGATGGAAGTGGTAAATAAAATAATGGGCAGGCCACACACAGACTAAAATAAGTGTTGGATTCTAACTTACAGGTTTTCACCAGATGCAACTCTATAATTGAAGGACATCAACTCATTTGCCACTATAAAGCCTGCCACCAGATGCGGCCCTGTTGTGACTTGACATTCACTGATAGGGTTTTGATGATAATCTGCAAGCAGTTGATTTATTATGGTCTCTGTGCAGTCAGGAGTCCATACCTTGTGGCTCAGCTGGCAAAGAATCCACCTGCAATGTGGGGACCTGGATTTGATCCCTGGGTTGGGAAAATCCCCTGGAGAAGGGAAAGGCTACTCACTCCAGTATTCTGGCCTGGAGAACTCCATGGACTGTATAGTCCGTGAGGGTCACAAAGAGTTGGACAGGACTGAGCGACTTTCACTGTGCAGTCAGACCTCTCTGCTAATGGTAATCTGTATTTGCAGCTGCTCCCCAGTGCTAGCATCACCATCTCAGTGCCACCTCAGATCATCAGGCATTAGATTCTCATAAGGAGTGTGAAACTTAGGTTCGTTCTGTGCATGGTTCATGGTAGGGTTTGCAATCCTATGAGAATTTAATACTTTCACTGATCTGCCAGGAGGTGGAGCTCAGGCAGTAATGTGAATGATGGGGAGCAGCTGTAAATACAATTGAAGCTTCTCTCACTCACCCACTGCTCACCTGCTTGTGGCTTGGTTCCTGACAAGCTATGGACCTGTAGTGGTCCATGGCCTGGCGTATTGGGGACCCTTGTTCCAGGGGATAAGGAGATCATTGATTGTTCTCCTTTGTACCTGTGCTTTCTGGTGTTAAAGATGTTTTTTCTCCCAATTGCTTGGGTTTTTGCTCTCCCTCTATAGCCATGTAATCTATATGCAGTGTGTCCCATTCCCATAGCTCTAACTTCACTTAAAAACTCTTCTTGTACCTAGATATTTTAATCTAGAGGAACTGGGTGTGAGTGGGACAGGGGCATTTTAAAATAATTTTCAGAGGCCCCATTTTAAAGATATCTCACCCTCACCTTGGTCTACTTTGGATACTGTAGGCGGGGACTCCGTGAGAAGTGTACACAAGCAAATGGCTGTTGTCTACATGTCTAGGACCATGCCAGTTCAACAGGAGAATCCAGATGGCCAAACGAGATTTGTTTGAATTCCTTTTTGGTTAGCCATCACCCTGTGGGGTGGCCTGGCCTGTAGTTGTTCTTAGGGAAAAGAAAGAAACATTATATCTAGGGATAATCAGAGCAGAATTTTTAGTGTAAGTCTATTTACTGTCATAACTCTTCCACTTCTGTCATCCTGATTACTTAACAAAAAGTGGCCAAGAGGAGGTGATCCCCTTTTGGTTATGCTGCATTCATTCATCTTACTAAGATGTGGGATGAGATGAGGGGTATAGAGGTGTAGTGTAAATGGTTCTGAGTTGAATTTTGAGGAGACTGTTAAAATGCTTGTCTATACTTGTGAATAATAGTATGAAACGTCCATTGAGTACTTTGAATATTGATTCATTGGAGGATGACCTTTTTGACAAAAGATGTACTGTTTAATGGACTGTCCTGGTCTGGAATATACCCATTACATGAATTAGTTTCAGGAGACACAATACTGTGACCAGAGTTAGCCCATCAGACTGCAGCAGTAATAATGTAACCTGAAAAAGTTTCAGTAGTGATGCATCTCTGTTGAGGACTCCATGAAGAAGTCAAATCTTTGATGTAGTTCCGTGTGATGTGGTGTTCTTTACAGTGAGACAGATGGACCAGCTTTTGGCAGGAGTCACAAGCTGGCATGTGGTAGAGGTTTCTGCGTCAGAAAGATAAAAGTCCTTTCTTTTGTAACCAGTCTGTGATAGTGGGTGTGTTCCATGTCTGGTGTGATAATGGGTCTAGGTGGTATGCTGAAGATTTGATCAGCATTCTAATTTCAGTCACACTCAATGCCATTCACTTTCATCAGATAGCAAGCCTTACTGAATCAACATGAATGACTCAGATTGACTCAGCAGCAGCTGCTATTTCCCATCATGTGTGACCCCAAGAGATGTTTTTAATTGGCTAGTCTATAGTTTTTCAGTGATAGATGATGAGGCCACTGGCAATGATACAAGAGTTAGAAAAATATAAAATGTCTTGTCTTTAAGAATATCTAAGGCAAGGATCATAGTTTTTATTCCATTGAGGTGATTGGCACTTAACCATTTGGTTTTCCAGAGTTGTTGGGGCTGGGTGGCTACTGTGTGTACCATCATCTTTTAACTTAGCTGAACTATCAGTGAACCAGGTTCAGTCATTTAGGGGAACTTCTCTGATTTGAGAGCCTCATTGAAGCACTGGCTTGTCATGGCGGCAGGAAGGGGAGTAAAGTATACTGCAGATTTATGGTTGGCAAAGTATACTGCAAATTTATGGCAAGGCCAGCTGTGTTGTTGAATACATGATTTCCATTTGATCAAGAGATCAAGAGCCCTCTTGGGTTCTTTTATTTGTTAGTCCTTAGTTTAAGTTTGCTTTCAGTGAGAGCTCAGCATTATGGCAGGAGCCACATTCTTTTTTTGGCTGACTAGGGATTGAACACTGAACCTTGGCCATGGCAGTGAAAGCCTGGAATCCTAACCACTAGGCTACCAGAGGGACTCAATTTTTAAAAGGAGTGTGTACTTGGTGTGTGTGTCAGGCAGATGACTTTGCTGTACTGGAAAATAGTCTTTCTGAATACTGTAGAGCCGAGTCTTCAGCCACATACGATTTTATTTTCTTTCCTTCTGGAAGCTGTACTTTTTATTAGACCATTTTGAAGGGGATGGGAATCATCTGTCAATCTGTGACATTTCCTGAATGGGAGAATCTAGAGCATTTTTAGTACAAGCATGTAATGTTAGCATCAATTATGAAACACACTGGTACATTGAATTGGCCTAGTGGCTCCACCTGCAAGATCAGTTAAATTTCCCACTGTTACTGCTGAGATTTTTCCAAATTTTTATCAGCCACGTTGGGATACTAGGGTCCATTCCCACCATGGGCACACAGACTAAGGAGTTTGTTTATTTTTTTAAACTTAATTTATTTAATTGGATGCTAATTACTTTACAATATTTAGTGGTTTTGGCCATACATTGACATGAATCAGTCATGGGTGTACATGTGTTCTCCAAACTGAACCCCCCTCCCAACGCCTCCCCATCCCATCCCTCAAGGTCATCCCAGTGTTCCGGCCCTGAGCATCCTGTCTCATGCATCAAACCTGGATTGGTGATTGCTGGGAACCAGCACGAGCCATCCCACCCATGACAAGGTCATGTGGAAGAGAACTGTTAAGCAAGGCTTCAGGACTCAAGGGGCTCCCTAGACCAGCTCGAGCATCTACCCCAAAACCAGAATCTGTCTGTCTTATTGTTTTGTGCCTTTCACCAACTCTCCTGACATACAGGGGGCTATCCCCGACCACCTCTCTCTGGAGAAAATCAACTTAGGGCTCTAGCTAATAAGTCTCCTGGACATGAGAGGAATATTTCAAATCAAACCCCCTCTCTTAGCATTCTAGCTTGCTTGGCAGGTTTATCCAGACTCTTGGAGCTACGCATGTGATTATTCGCAGCCTCCCAACTGTGAGAGGCATGGGAAGCCTAAAACATAGAGCCTTTCAAAGAGTTAAAAGTTATTAGAGTAGTGCTGGTGTAGGATTTCATTATTGGGCCAATGCTTGTTGCTAAGTTCGCATATCTCTTATCCACGTGCACCTGGGAGTGCATTAGTTAACATAGTTGGAATGTAAGAAAAACAAGTGTAGCCTTGAATTTAACCACATCAGACCTTTGAGCTAATTGGTTCTTTCTTGTAACTCACTGCACCTTTGCTCTGTGAAAAATGTAACTCTGTTTAGCATTTTCTGAGGCTGACATAGATTAGAAGTATAAAGAAAAAACACTTGGAGGGAAAATAAGTTTTCTGGTTGAGCAGCCTTTATCGAAAGAGGGTCATAAAATGTTCACAGGCCTCCAAGGCCAGAAGATAATGTACACAACATCATTTGTGGGAAAGGTTTGCAGAAAAAATCCTGGTTTCGATAAGAGCAAAACTGCTAGAATGTTTGGGGTGTCTCTGTATGACCTTGCATCTTTCATTTCCCTCTTTGTACAAGTTAAGTTATAAAAGTCCCTTTTGAAAATAAAGTAATGGGCCTCGCTTGAAGAAGCTTGGTCACCCCGTGTCTTTTTTTTTTTTTCTTTCTCTCTCTTACTCTCTCTTTCAGTCTGATCCCTTGGAGCATAGAGGCTCCCTGCGTTCACTTATCTGCCCGGGTTTCTAAGACCTGAACGGGAAGAAGTTCTGCGTCTTCACTCCCTCGGAAGACCAGGAGGGCACCTGTGGCCTCCGTGAACAGGGCAAGCCCCTTGTCTTGGGGCTTTATTGGCTTTCTGTGTAAACCAAGGAATATCAGCCTTTTTCTCTCCTCTATTCTTCTCTTATTCATTCATTCATTTATTTGCCAACACCTTTTCTCCTTCGGGTTCCCCTGGATCCTGCGGGGGCTGGACCCCGACAGGCAATCTATTTCACATATGGTAATATACATGTTTCAATGCTATTCTCTCAAATCATCTCACCCTCGCCTTCTCCCACAGAGTCCAAGAGTCTGTTCTTTACATCTGTGTCTCTTGCTGGCTCACATACAGGGTTATCGTTACCATCTGTCTAAATTATATGTATATGTGTTAATATACTGTATTGATGTTTTTCTTTCTGACTTCATTCTGTATAATAGGCTCCAGTTTCATCCATCTCATCAGAACTGAATCAAATGTATTCTTTTTAATAGCTGAGTAATATTCCATTGTGTATGTGTACCACAGCTTTCTTATCCATTCATCTGCCGATGGACATCTAGGTTGCTTCCACGTCCTGGCTATTAGAAACAATGCTGGGATGAACATTGGGGTACACGTGTCTCTTTCAATTCTGGTTTCCTTGGTGCATATGCCCAGTATGGCAGTTGTATTTCCAGTGTTTTAAGGACTCTCCACACTGTTGTCCATAGTGGCTGTACTAGTTTGCATTCCCACCAACAGTGTAATAGGGTTCCTTTTTCTCCACACCTTCTCCAGCATTTATTGTTTGTAGACTTTTTGATAACAGCCATTCTGACTGGCGTGAGAAGATACCTCATTGTGGTTTTGATTTGCATTTCTCTGATAATGAGTAATGTTGAGCATCTTTTCATATGTTTGTTAGCCATCTGTAGGTCTTTGGAGAAGTGTCTGTTTAGTTCTTTGGCCCATTTTTTGATTGGGTTGTTTATTTTTCTGGAATTGAGCTGCATGAGCTGCTTGTATATTTTTGAGGTTAATTCTTTGTCAGTTGCTTCGTTTGCTGTTATTTTCTCCCATTCTGAAGGCTGTCTTTTCACCTTGCTTATGGTTTCCTTTGTTGTGCAAAAGCTTTTAAGTTTAATTAGGTCCCATTTGTTTATTTTTGCTTTTATTTCCATTATTCTGGGAGGAGGGTCATAGAGGATCTTGCTGTGATTTATGTCAGAGAGTGTTTTGCTTATGTTTTCCTCTAGGAGTTTTATAGTTTCTGGTCTTACATTTAGATCTTTAATCCATTTTGAGTTTATTTTTGTGTATGATGTTAGAAAGTGTTTTAGTTTCATTCTTTTACAAGTGGTTGGCCAGTTTTCCCAGCACCACCTGTTAAAGAGATTGTCTTTTCTCTGTTGTATATAACTTTCCTAGACTAAGGAGTTTAGTATGTATGTGCATATCAGAGTTACAGTCTAAGCTTTCAGGACCGCTCATGATTTCTTTAGCATGGAATGTGGGAAAGTTCAGGGTGGAGGGGGAGACTGTTCCTTTGGGGGTTGCATGGGTGGCCTAGAGGCTTTTTCTCTTGTGGCTTCTCAAGCCAGGATTGGTGTTGATCTCTCTTTTAGGTACCTCCTGGCCCCAGGAAACACCCCAGGCTGGTACCTTTCATGCCCCTGTGTACCACAATGCCATGGCTTTGCCCTGTACGGAAAAGTTTGAGTTACTCTTGTGCTTAATGCTGTCTCCCCTCCATTGGAGTGGGTAGGATGGTAACTTGGGTACCTGTGTGAAACAGAGCTATAAGAGTTTGTTTCTTTCTTGCCTTATGTTCTGGTGCACACTGACTTTCTTGTTAAAGCAGCTGAGTTTGATGTGGGGAAGAAAGGAGTCAGAAAGTACAAAGAGCACAGAATACATCCACTCCAGAAAGCTAGGCTTTGCATTTTTCTTTGTTTCCAGTGTCAGTAGCAGTTTGGCCTTAACAAATTTACTTCTAATGTTTTCAGTCTTTCTCAAACTCTCTATTCTCATTGCTGTTCAGCTTTGGTGACCTCTTGACTTCAGCGGCTGCAGCCATATTGCCTTTCAGATGGGACCCCCATCTCATGATAATACATCTCTTCCTTCTACTCAGAGGAGAGTTTCAGCATTAAAGCACTATTTGCACATCTTGCTTCAGTCCTGCCCCTTGCCACTAACTTAGTTGCTAAACAGTGAGGAACCTTTACTTCCACCCATCATTTGGATGAGAACAATTGTTGCCAGGTCCCGAAGAATCTTATCCCGTGCCCCCGTCTGACTTTAGAGACCCTACTCTTGTTTTTCTAGAAAGTTTTAGCTTTGAGAGCATGGTATCTTCATCACCATAATTGGTAGGGTTGTGAAGTGTCTGGGTTTTTACTCTACTTAAAAGCTTAGCAAGCCAGGTTGTCACTGTTGTTTCATAGATGCTGGTGGAAGACAGATGAAGGGCTTTGTCCTTCATGCATAGAAGCAGCATGAGGATGAAGCCAGGAGCAGTAGAGGAACTTGCACCAGTAAGTCCCACAGTGGCCATGTGGAGGAGCCTAGTTAAATGAAAAGAGTGTGTGCAGTGTGTTTGTATTAAAACTGAGGAGCTTTTCTGTTTGTCCTGGAGAGAATTGTAATAATTGTTTTTACAACATTCTTCCTTTGACAGATTTTTTAAAACACTTGTTTTGGGGAAGAGGAGTTTGGAAATCTATAGAGAAAAAATAGAACTGTAGCTTCATTCGCCATAATTTTCTAATCTTGAAGAAAACCTTGAGCTATTTAAATCAAAGAATGTGAAATACACAATACTATGTTTTATTTTAAAAGAAGTATACTATATTTGCCTTGACGTCTTTACAGTGGCTTTACCTTTAAAGTTTTTGGGTGAATATAGTTGTTAAACTCTTTAAGAATGGTGCTCTCGTTTATCTTAGGTAGAAAAAAATAGATGAATAGTGGAATCCCTCATAAGTTTTCAGTTACCAAACACATTGAAATAATTATAAAATATTCTTCTTAACCATTTAAAATTCTTGGGAATAAATTAAGCCAGTCTATTACTAGTTTCTAAAGTTAGTCAAATTTTATATGTATGTTCATCTGTATGCTTATAATTTGTTTCAGTCGTCACTGAATTTTGAAAAGCATTCTGAAAACTTTTCATGGACAGAAAATCGTTATGATGTGAACCGCCGACGACACAACTCTTCAGATGGCTTTGATTCTGGTATTGGACGTCCTAATGGAGGTAAAGTTGCTGAGAAATAAGAGTTTAAGAAGAGTTTTCTTCACATTCTTGAAGAATTGTTTTGATTGTGATTGAGTCTTTAAGGATAACCACCTTTGAATTTGTAATATTTTGTCATTATTTTTAAAAGGTAACTTTGGAAGGAAAGAAAAAAATGGATGGCGTACACATGGAAGAAATGGTACTGAAAACATAAATCATCGAGGGGGATACCATGGTGGAAGTTCCCGTTCTCGTAGCAGTATTTTCCATTCTGGAAAAAGCCAAGGACTACATGAAAACAGCATACCTGACAGTGAAACAGGGAGGAAAGAAGACAAGAGAGAACGCAAGCAGTTTGAGGCTGAGGATTTTGTAAGTTGCTTGTAATTTTAATATGAATGAGGGTTCTACAAGTGCTATTTAAGCATCAAATCTCTCAGGAGATTTTATCATTATATCATTTTCTCCAGAGATCATACTTGACAGGTTCAATTATTTTTTAATTTTTATTTATTTATTTTGGTTCAGTTATCTTTAGTCTTTACATTTTGTGGGACTTTCTGTAGATAACTCTTTCCTTCCCCATCTTCTTCATTCCTTAGATCTGTCTACTTACTCCTGTGTCTGTCTCACCATGTGGTTTTTTAAACTTTGGATAAATTTATGTCATATTATTCTTCATAGAAATTATAATTTCCCTTTTCTAAAGAACAAACATGTACTAAGCTAATCTTTAGACTACACATTCAGTTTCCTTTTAATAACCTGAGCATCACTATTTGAAGTAATAAACTTGTACTTTGCTTTGCGTATGAGCTTGTTAACTAAATATTCAGGGATGCAAACCTAACAGAAGAATTAAAGAATGGTCTGATTTCCTCTTGTCCGCCCTTAACCTTATGCTAAGAAAGGATGATTTCTCATATTGATGCAAAGACTGCATTCTCCTGCATTTGCTTTTTTTTTTTTTTAACACTTTTTCTTCATGTAGTTGAGGATGAGGAGAATAAAGACACCTTGTTTTCTTCAACTTAGCTTGAGTATAGATATTAACTGTTTAAATTGTTACAATAAGTAGAAAGTAAGATTTATGAATAATNTCTGTGTTTGAAATTATTTGCCTTTTTGGTTGTCAAATCTTGACAGTTTTTCTGATAATGACTCCCTTTTCTTTAAAACTGCTGAAAGTTTAATTTGATAGCATCTACAGATTAAACTGCACTTAGAGTAACTTAATTAGCTTTTTAGAGATTCAAGTGAAGTTTAAAATAATGGAATAATTTAAAATATGAAGATTTGATATCTGAAAAATAAATTTAATTATTTGATACCAAATTCAGAGGCGATGCATCCGCTTTGGAACTTCTACACACGTTCTTGTGTTTTTCTATTGAAAATAAGCAATTTACCAAAACAAAAGGATCGTGGCTTATGACAGCATAATAGTCCTAATGATAAAGGCATTATTTTAAACTTTGCCACTTCCTGTGCTGTTCTTTATTGTATTTGGGGGTGATACGCTGGGGGAATTATTTTGTTTCTTTTGATCTCCCAATTTATTTAAGGGCTTCTTGAGGGTGGGGGTGGGGGTGGTCAGACACTTTTGTTAGAACCATGTGAATGGCATTGTTTTTTCTGTATTGCAAATTAGTATTTCTACCACTCTCCCCAGGCCTACACGCCCAGACACACACATACCCAACCAAAAAAATCTCCCAAGCTCCTCTCTTAGGTATGTTTCCTTATTATTCAGTTTTTCTGGGAACAGCTGATTGCATAAGAATATAGAACCACCTGCAAGGTGTTAAACAAAATCTCTTAAGAAATTAGGAATAATTTGGATTTGATTAAAATGAAAGTAACTAAAATCAAGAATGTTAGTGAGCATTTGTCATATAAAACTACCTGTAGATACTACTGGTACTGATCCTTGGTTAATAATTTTAGAAATGATTTAGAAATACATTTTTGAAAATATTGAGCATAAAATGTATTAATATAAAGATTTTGGTTCTACTGTTTCAGGGTTGGTCTAAGGATTTTGAGCATTAGTTGAAAAGATGTTTAAAAGGATGATGTACTCTTTACTGTGTCTTAGGTAAACTAAAAAGTGTATCTGCATTAGAAACAAACTGTGACTTGATTAATTGTTAAATTCCCAGTACTTCCCATAGGAATACAATGAGACTTTCACTGTGTTACACTTCACTATTCCTTTCTTAATTTATGCCCTGGGTTCCCAAATATTGTTATCCCCACTGCAACATTTAAAATAGCTATGTTCCTGAGGAAGACAGAGAATTTTCAGTAGAACTTTTCTAGTGCTACTTCCTTCCAGGTAAGTCAAAATTTAATAATGGAAATGTAATATATATTAAAAAACAAATACCACCAGTTTGTCCCTGAAACTGTCCTTTTGTAAATCAAAATTTGCAAGAGTCTAAACATAATATCCCAATTAAAAAAAATAGTTTGAGTGAAATATTAATAGTTAAGCTGTTTAAACCTGTTGTTAAATATGTTTAATTCTTCCTAGAGCTTAGTTTTATTGGAAACTCCTTGTAGTTTGAAACTGACTTTTGTAGTGTTTTTATCTTAACCAGGATTACTGTTGCTTGATTCATACTAAATTTATCTCCTATATCTAGCAATTTAAATCTAAAACAAAAAATCAAGGCACTTCAGTGTTTCTGTGAGAATTTTAAAATAATTTAGCTGGGTGATTGATTTGAGTAGTGAGAGAGAAAATGATATGCATTTGTATGCGGTTTGAGACATTGCTGCTGTTGCTTCAGTCGTGTCCGACTCTGTGCGACCCCAGAGACGGCAGCTCACCAGGCTCCCCCATCCCTGGGATTCTCCAGGCAAGAACACTGGAGTGGGTTGCCATTTCCTTTTCTAATGTATGAAAGTGAAAAGTGAAAGTGAGGTTGCTCAGTTGTGTCCGGATTCTTAGCAACCCCATGGACTGTAGCCTACCAGGCTCCTCCATCTATGGGATTTTCCAGGCAAGAGTACTGGAGTGGGGTGCCATTGCCTTCTCCGGTTTGAGACATTAGTAACTATCAAATTGACTTGTGTTTGGCTATTCTGTGTTGACATAATATGTCAGCAACATAGTATTAACAGAGCCTAACATTTTGTGCTTAAGATATTAAATAATGAAAACCTTTAGTCACTATTAATTAGTTTTGTTTCAACTCAGCATTTACATTTGTGTTTATCCCTTGATAATTTGATGAACTTCCTAATTTTTGCTTGTATTTGATACAGTACTATGAACTTTATTTGTTTAGCCTCCTAAATTAAAGCAAATTGGTGACCAGTTCTTAAAGATGGATTGTTATCTAGAGAATTCTAATGATACTAGTCACTAGCATACAGATTGAGTGACATGATAACACTAAATGAGGTTTTAGGTAATGAAAACAAGTGAAATGTTTAAGGTGACTTTGTAAAGGGATTAAGAGAAGGGAATAATCTTTATCAGATGGCTTTATATAAAAGTATTCTGTAGGTAGATTATTTATATATTGGTATGAGTCTATGTTCCTTCAATGTCTCAGGTGAAAACAGTTAACAGAAAAAGGTAATATAACACATGTTCAAAGTTGAGAAGGGAAAATTAAGAGTTTGATTAGATGACTTGACATAAGTAAGAGTTAGAATTAGAAATAGTGTTCATCAATTAAGTTGTTTTTGTTTTAGAAAGCCTGCTCTTTTTCATATGAGTAATGTGGGTACCTTGTTAAAGGAAAGAATATCATGCCCCTTCTTTGACATTATGTCAGTGAAACTCATGTGATTAAAAGTCTCATACTACTGTAAAACAAAATATTTTTACATTATATAAAATATCAAAAATAGCAATATTCAAGTAATATCAATCTATAGAATAATAATCTTAAAAATATTTCTGTCCTTTAAAATTAGTGTTCAGATGGCTTTATTGCTATGGTACCGATTCTTTGCTTCTGATATGTGTATGTTATTATGTCTTATGCGATTGAGTTTCCTCTTCAAATTAATGTGAAAACAATTAAAATACTATTTATCCTTCACTTGACTATTATTCACACAGTAAAGTTGCCTCTTATATCATGATGAGGAAACTAAACTAATAACTGTCATCACTGTGATAAGGGGAAGGGCGGACCCTGACTTGGTAGTGTACACTTTCAAGCCTCCTACTATTTTGACGATTCAGTATAGGCTCACTAGTAGTATTTTAGTTGAGAATGGTATACATTTTGAACTGTCTAACCTAGCCAATACTCTAATCCATTTTCTCCAGTAATATAATATAGTGGTTAAGTGCATTATCAGATAGTTCTGGGTGCTGACATTAGGTCTTTTACTTTTTAGTTATTTAGACTTTGGGAAGGTTACTTAATCTCAGTGAATTTTCTTGGAGATGAAGATGGA
The DNA here is from genome assembly GCA_006410935.1 of Redunca redunca. Lineage (NCBI taxonomy): Eukaryota > Metazoa > Chordata > Mammalia > Artiodactyla > Bovidae > Redunca > Redunca redunca. The sequence continues at coordinate 611,718 of SJYQ01001397.1, read as the reverse complement.
GCACTATGCTAATACTAATGAGAAAAGCATTGTTAATATTAAGTTGTCTGTTAAATTGGTATCCTTGATCATGTTACAGCTGTTTAATATGAGTTAGCTAATTAAGTTCAAATCCAGTACGTGAGGAAGATTCTGATAGATTTATGAAAAGACAAAAAGTGATAGATTCAAAAATAAGAGTGAAAATTGATTGACTCAGAAAATAAGCCAACTGTATGGAGAGCATGAAAACGGAAAAGAGAATATGGAATTAAGATGTCAGCTCTGACTTATGCATGTGGCCAACTTACTTTGTATTATACATGGCAGTGTTTTAATTCTAATTTTTCTTCAAAAGATTGAGCCTCTCCCCTCCACTATTGGCTTTGTATTTAAGGAACAAAACTTACTACAACATTCAAAGATACTGGGAGAGCATGAAATAACAAGATGATAAAACAATATTTAAAGCCAGGTATCATCAGATTAGAGTTGTTTGTGAGGATAGAAGGAAATAATGATATGAAGATCCACAACTCATTTTGCCTTTGGGTATCTTGAAGGCAATTTGAATATCTGCTTTATATGAGCTTGATAATAAGCATATATGATTTATAGAAGGAAGTCACCAAACTCACTAATTCTTCTTTATAAGTGTTCATGTCTTTCATCAATGCATAGATTTTCTCTTTAAAAAAAAAAATGAGCAGTTTGAATCTTTTTCAGGAAGTTTACCAGTTGATAAAGTGAAGAAAGTATAGAAAGAGTCATTGGATACTGTTTGAATCCAACAGATTCAGCACCTAGCTCAGAAGGTTCATGTCAGGAGAATTTGCAGAGATAATCTATGAATAGATAAACCAGTTTTTAAGTAATAGAAATGATGCAGATTTAAGTTACTAGTGCTGCCATCACCTTTGCCATTGCTTAGATGTGATTATTATCAAGAACCAGCTTTCCCACCCTGGCTCTTTCCCTTCTCCCTTCCCTCTCCGCCTTCCTCAGACCTCTTCCCCACTTGTCTTTTTGGTTCCTGTGTTCTTGTATTGATAATTTAACACATTAATTTGAGCATTTAGCTAGAATGTCTCTATCAAAAAGTAGGGATTCTGAAGTCCAAGTTCTCAATTTTGGTCAGCCAGTCTCATGATACCAGCAGTTCAATAACCCGCATCTGCTGCTCTTGGAGAGTCTCCCAGAGCAGCAGGGAAGGCTGGTGGGAATTGCCTGCAGCTCACCCTGAGGACACAGACACAGGTGGCACACACAGTTGGGAACACATCACCAGGTGAACGTGGTGCTGTCAGCTGCTGTCAGCTGCCATGCCATCGTGGCCCATCAGACGAGGAACACATTTCTTGTTAAACAGGCAGGTTTGTATAGTGTGTTCAGCATAGATAATATATGATATAGGTTAGTCTTTATTTTGTTTATTTCTATTGTAATTTTTCTCATCTTCTATACTCTGTGATTGTTCAATTTAAATTTTAGGTTTAAAATTCTTCAAAAAGACACCTTTAATTTGAAATACAGTTACTATTACAGTGGAGATTGTATATGACTTTTCTGGACATTTTTCTTTAAAGAGAACATTTCACTGTAACTCCGAGATAAGAACTGTTTTCATTCTATAGATGAGATTAACTAGTGATGTTGGAGCAAGTATCAAAAGTCTGTAAATCTGGTACAAAAGCACATGGTCTTAATTTTTGTGCTATTTGAATATGAATGCTTATGTAAGTAAATCAGCACTGTGTCTGCTTTCTTTTTCCTCCAAGTCCCTTTCATCATCTTTTAGGTACCTTTATTATCTTTTACTTTATTACCTCTTGTCAGTGACTGATTTCTTAGGCTTCATCTTTCTTTGTAGGATTTTCTTTCATTCTTTGCAACAAAGACCTCTTTGAGGAAACTGTGAAAGTTTTTCTTAGGTATCTAGAAATCCAGTTTTAGGAAAGATGAACTTTGTAGTCAGAAATTATATTGAGGCTTAATCATCCCTGCGTGTTTATCTGTTCTCCTCTTCTGTCTTCTAGTTTTGATCAGTGATGACTTATGTACAAAAATATTTCTTTTTCATCTTGTATCCTCAGCTTTCAATGTGAAATCATTTACTTCTGCCTAAAGTACATTGTTTAGGATTTGCTTTAGTAAAGATTTTACTTTAGTAGATTTACTTTGCTTTTCTTGGTGATTAATTTTTGTCTGAAAAGATTTCATTTCTGTCTTGTGCTTTATATGGCATTTCCAAGTCCCACTCTACAATCCAGGATTCTCTAGCAGAAATTAGTCCCCTCCTCAGCTGTTGGGTTTCTTTGTGCACACACTAAGCTGAAGTTTCTTTCTTTATTTACTCTCTAGAAATATGGGTTAATATCATTCATTGCTGAGGAACCTCCTGTTCTTTATTGCTGTATTTGTTTACTCCTTCATTATAGTTTGGGGGCTTCGTGGTAGCTCAGATGGTAAAGAACCTGCCTGCAGGCAATGCAGGAGACCTGGGTTAGATCTCTGGGTTGGGAAGATCCCCTGGAGAAGGGAATGGCAACTCACTCCAGTATTCTTGCCTGGAGAATCCCGTGGACAGATGAGCCTGGCGGGCTACAGTCCTTGGGATTGCAAAGAGTCAGACGTGACTGAGTGACTAACCCTCATTATGGTAATTTTAACATAAGGATCTAAAAGGGAAGGAAGGTAAACTTGTATGCTTAATTGACGATATTGGAATAGAAGTCTTTGCCAGTCATGTATGAACTTATTGTGGTACACAGATAAAACTGCCTCCTACTTTAGCACTTGGATTTTTCTGAGATCAGACCTTAGAGGCTGTTAGACTTTTTGCATTTCCCAGCATCAGTCAGTCATCCCTCAGATTCCTGAGGTTCATTAACATAAATTTTGAGTATCAGACTGTTAAGATTTTCTCTTATATTCTAATTTAAAGGATTGGTAATTTCAGGAGTCTTTTTATTAATTTTATTTATGCTGTCACCTTCTGCTTACCAGAAGTAATTGTAAAACTTAAAATTGTTTAGCACTATTTCTAATGTTCTTCATTGAATCTCTGTGTAAGGTCATTATTCTTCATTTTCATTTTGACTTCAATGTGTTAGTTCTTCAGAAAAACTGTATATTGGTGATGTAATTAGTGTCCTTGTGTGCCTGAAAATATTTTTTTTAGCCTTCATATCCTGGGCCTTTGTAGGTAGCTGAGAAGTTGGAATGTTTGCCCTAGTAGATAAACTTTCAGTGTTTAACTTTCAGAAAGATGAATCTTTTCTCAGTTTGCTTTAGGTTCTTGGGTGGTCTGTTTTTTCATTTGTTTGCTTGTTTTTGCTGCACCACAGGGCTTGTGCAGTGAAAGCACTGAGTCCTAACCACTGGACAACCAGGGAATTAATTCTCAGGTTCATGTTCTTCTATTTTTTTTTTTAGCATTACAATAAATGAACTACTTTATCAGCTCTATAGTTTGAAGAGTTTAAGTTTCAGAGGGACTTTGAGAATGCCTCTGTATCCCTAGTAGTCCTTGTTTAGTTTCTGAGATGAATCAATAGAAAGTTTGGTTTGTTTGATGCAGACCATCATTATATACATATGTACTACTCACTGTCTTATAGGATCATATCTTTAATTTTAATTTACATCTTCTGCAGTTTTGTTTCCAATTAATTCTTTTCTTCAGAACTCTTCAATGGTGAAACTGATGGCTTTCAGAGTTTTTCTATAGGAAGAAAGACATGTCACTGCCATTGTTGGGAACATGCTCATTGTAACACCTGTTTAATTACACATTAACTGTTTGGTTACACATTAACTGGTTAAACTCTAGAAGTTATATTTCATATTTTAGCAAATTCAGTTGTCTTGAGAAAAACTTTCTAGTATAACCTTAAGAAGCAAAGATTGAGTTGGATCCCCTACAGCTTGCACAATGCCTTCAGTTTAGTTTCGATGGCCAGTAAATATTTGAATGAACTGGTATTGTGAAAACATAGTTCCCCTTTTCATTAGTTATAAATTAAGCAGGAATTCAGAAATAGAGGGCTGTAGATCCTTTCTTATTGGTAATAATTTTATGAATGAAATAAAAAGAATTAGTAAAACTCTTTTCAAAATGGAAAAGAGGAAAATGTATCTTGCATCTCAAGTCTTAAGAACTGTTAGGATGAAATTTATAATTGAAAAATATACTTGAATGTAAATAATTTTGGCTTGGTCATAGTTAGTATTCTATGCCACTGTCTAACTGAATTCATCTCAGAATGTTACTTGACATTGCTCAGTTCCTTGCTATGGTCTGATGATTGTTGAAGCTTTATTTCTCAAGCAAGAATACAATTCATACTTAGATAGCTTAGCCATTTTATCCAAGAAGCAGCTGTTATTTTTAAATATAATAAAGTTTGGAATATGCTTTTCTTTGGTGATTTAATTTTATGCTAAAATCTAAACTGTATAACTGTTGCTCGTGCTTTATTTATACAGAATATCCCCCGAATCCTAAATCTAGAACTCAAAGGATGCTGGTCATTAAGAAAGGTAATACAAAAGACTTACAACTATCTGGATTCCCAGTAGTAGGAAATCTTCAGTCACAGCCAGTTAAGAATGGGACTGGTCCAAGTGTTTATAAAGGCTTAGTTCCTAAACCTGCTGCTCCACCTACAAAAGTAAGTTCTAAATTATTTAACATTCAAGTTACAAGTTGATATCAACTGAATTACTTTGGTCAAAAAAATGTTGAAAAATTCACATGAAAGTAGGGAGGGTATTGGTGGGCTGCTGATTTCTAAGTGGAAAGTGTTGGGCCATTGTGTATCCTTAAATTATCTTTTAAGTGGTTTGTGTGTTTGTCTGTGTATGTTTTCTTGTTTTAGTAGTCAGTAGTAAATGAAATCTGTAAATACTTGTTTGCCAGATGGGTCTGTGATATATTTGCTTAATAATGGTATAAAATGCTGTCCTTTATCTTCAGTTTTAGGCTTTTGAAAATCTCACTTGTGTTTTCTTGGTATTAGGCAAAAGAAACCTAACTTAAGATAAAACTTGGAAAAAAAGCAAGGTAGTTAAATGTTTTATCTGAATACCAGATTTTGATTTTATTTGTTTAAAAAAAAAAAGGAACCATGTAGAAATGATTAAGACACAATACAAAATAATTTTTTTAAAGTCATATTTATTTTTATTTTATAGTATTCACTTTGTTTTCTCTTTCCTCTATGTAATCTGTTTAGATACAGATTAATTAATGTTCGTGTGTTTTTTCTTTAGCCTACACAATGGAAAAGCCAAACTAAAGAAAATAAAGTTGGGACTTCTTTCCCTCATGAGTCTACATACGGTGTTGGCAACTTTAATGCTTTTAAATCAACTGCCAAGAATTTTAGTCCATCAACAACTTCAGTGAAAGAGGTATGGCATTTAATAAAAGTACTCCTGAGGAGCCAAACATATCTCAGTCATGATAATTTAATTAACAGTGAACAAAAGGCATAGATTCATTGAACAAATTCATTAAGAGACTTTAGTTCTTCCAGAATTCAGATACTTCTCTCTGTTTGCTAACTAATTTTGCAATTTAAGGAGGGATAATTTTAAAAATTTCTAACACAATGACCAAATAACCTAAAGTATAGAAAATCCTATGGTAAGATAAACATGTGTAACCCATTAACCAGAAGGAGTAGTTTTTAAAAAAATTATTTATTTTTGGTTCTGCTGGGTCTTCATTGCTGTACAGGCTTTCCTTGAGTTTTGGCAAGCGGGGGCTACTCTCTAGGTGCAGTGCCTGGGTTTCCCTTGTGGAGCACGGGCTCTAGGGTGCTTAGGCATCAGTGGTTGCAGCATGTGGGCTCAGTAGTTGGAACTCCTGGGCTCTTGATTACAGGCTCAATAGTTTTGGTGCACAAATTTAGTTGCTCCTCAGCATGTGGAATCTTCTGGATCAGGGGTGGAACCTGTGTCTCCTGCTAAATCTGTGTCCAACTCTTTGTGACCCCGTAGATGTAGCCCACCAGACTCCTCTGTCCATGGGATTTCCCAGGCAAGGTTATTGGAGTGGTTTGCCATTTCCTTTTCCAGGGGATCTTGCTGACCCAGAGATTGAATCCATGTCTTCTGCTTGTCAGGCAGGTTCTTTACCATTGAGCCACCAAGGAAGCCCCAGAAAGAGTAATTTTTAAGAAAAGAATTATGAAAACAGATGTTTTTACTTTTGTCATAAAGTTATGCTATGATATAGGATTAAACCTTGACTAAAAAATCAGGATTTATATACTCTTCTTTTGGGGATAATGGACATTTTATTAGTATTAACACTCAGGACAGAGAGGACGAAGAAGAGAGAAAGATGCATGTTTACTGACTTTGAATACTTAATAGCTTACACATTTTTTTCTCATTTGGCCAGCTTTCTGAAACTTCTAGATGAGGGACTTCCCTGACCAGTTGAGGGACAAAAGACACTTGTGACTATATTGTAATAACTGAGATTGTTCTGGGTACTATATTGGAATATTATAACCCCCTCATTGACTAGTTCTCAGTCATAGAATTTTAGAGCTGTGCTAGAAGGACCAGCATTCCCAGCTGGTTAATTGTGGCTTCAATTCATTATAGTCTGCAGATGTTATTGCTAAGTTAAGTTGAGCATTTTGATTTATTCCCAAGGCTTAAAATTCCTGTGACACAGAATTCCAACATTCTCTTTGCTTCTGTATTCCACTCTCAGTATATGAAAAATAAAAGGACTCCAGTACATGTCCCTTTACCACGTTCCTCTGCTCTTCCACAAAACTTCCCTTGTGAAATTCTATATGATAAACCCTTAGTGTACCTGTGCATAAATAATTAAACTAGTTCATTTTGGAAACTATTATTAGAACCTTTGAACTCTGTGGAACACAGTTTTAAAAACTGCTTTTTAAAAAATATATATGAAAATATTTAAACAATTTCAGGATCCATTTTATAAAATAGTATTTAAAACTCCTAATTTAGAATCATAAATCTTAGTATTATCAGACTTTGTTTCTCGGTTAAGAAAGATTTTATATTTAGTCATTCAGTGAGATAGATTAAAAATAACAAGGATAGTAGAAAATAGAATTTAAAATCAATTTTGTATATTGTGAAGAAAGTGAAATAGAAAGTCATTATAGTTGTGAACTTTATGTTGATATTAGTTCTCTATGTATTTATCAACATTCTAAATTTTTTCTTAGTGTAATCGCTCAAATTCTTCTTCACCTGTTGACAAACTTAATCAGCAGCCTCGTCTAACCAAACTGACACGAATGCGCACAGATAAAAAGAGTGAGTTTTTGAAAGCATTGAAAAGGGACAGAGTGGAAGAGGAACATGAAGATGAAAGCCATGTGGGCTCAGAAAAGGTAATTGAACGTATAGTATAATTCTTGGGCTTGACAGTAGCATGTCATTGGAATAGTTGGACAGATATTATTTAGGAACATTTGAATATTTTCATATTTCTGAAAGCAAGGCTAGTTAGCTATTTGCATAACTAATGAATTCTTTTCTGAATAGATTTTTCTTACTCTAGTTGCTGTGCAAAAATGAAATTTAAAAGATTCCTGTTCATATTTGTACTTTGGGTTTTCCCCATCTTGCCTGTCTTTGTCCTTTTAATTTTTGGTTGAATAGATGTGAATACTTGAAGTTAGTAGGTTGCCTTCACAACTTGGTTTTACATCTTATGAAACTGTTTTCTACATGATTATATAAACATTACAGTTATGTTTTATCCATGAAAATCTAACCAGTATCTATTAGAGTTTACTTTTTTAATAACTATTCTCTATTTTCTTAACTCTTCAAAAATCAGGATGACGACTCATTTAATTTGCATAACAGCAATAGTACTCACCAAGAAAGGGATATAAACCGAAACTTTGATGAAAATGAAATTCCACAAGAGAATGGCAATGCCTCAGTAATTTCCCAACAGATCATTCGGTCTTCAACCTTCCCACAGACTGATGTTCTTTCTAGTTCACTTGAAGCAGAACACAGGTCGGTGTTTTTACTTTTTTCTCTACCCCAAATTTTGATTTTACATGGAAAATTGATTTCTTTTTTAACAACTTCATCAAGATATAATTTATATACCCTCTTAATTTTTTTACTCGGTTCGTTAATTTTGGGTGTATTTGAAGTTGTGTAGCTGTCACCACAGTCAGAACATTTCTTTCACTCCATAAAGAAACCCCATGCTCATTTACAGTTACTCCTCATTGTTACTCTCTTTCCTGGGTAACCACCAGTCTACTTTCAGTAATACTTTCAAGGTTCATCTGTATTGTAGCATTGTTTCTCTGAAAATTGAGTGCTATTTATTTTCCATGGCTTCAGATTTTCTGTAAATCTCTTGGGCGGGGAGTAGGGGGAGGGCTGTGGGATCTGTTTCCCATCTTGGGAGCGAACCTAGCCCACAGTAGTGAAAGCATTAATCCTAACCACTAGACCACTAGGGACTTCCCTGTAAACCTTCTTAAGTTGCATACATATTTAAGTACTCATGTAGCTTGATTTAAAAAGTTAGGTATCAGTGATACAGTTCTCAAGGATGACTTTTTTTGTTCAAATGTGTAAATTAAAATTTAAATGAAATAATTTGGCATATATATTACTAGTTATCAAGTTTCAGTATACCATCACAATATTGAGGATTGTTTCAACATCAGAGAGGTGATTATTACCTTGTCTAAGCACCAAATGAAGTAATAGAAATGAGTGCCAGAGAAATTCAAAGGAATTTGGGGTTAGATAGCATTATGGCTTGAGTACCAGTTAGAAAGTTTTAATTGGGACCTAAATTAAATCTTAAATGGTGAGACAATACAGGCAAGGGTACTGGATAGTCATTTTGAAATGGGGATATGAAAGGATGTTTAGAATAGATACATGCATGGTTTGTTTTAGGACTGATGTATATATAGCATAACTTGACAAGAGTGTGGAGTCTTAAATGGAGTTAGAGATACATTACAAAGGCAAGGTCTTAGAGATCTAGTCAAACTCTTTGAATGCTTTAGATGAAGAAGGAGCTCTGTCTTATACCTGGTTTTTGAGTAGGATTTGTGACCCAGGTCTTCCACTTCTAGTGCTGTGCTTTTTCTAATGTAAGGAATTTGAATTTGTGGTCATTGTGTGTTATGGAGTTTACTCTTTTAGGAATTGGGAAGCTGTTGAAAATATTTGGCAGAGGGTGGTAATTGTGAAAGTGATATTAGAGTGATTTGATGATAGTTTGAAAGAGAATGAGAAGAAATGCTAATGAAAAGGCAAAGTGCAGATCACTGTTAGGATTTGTTCCTAATTGTGGGTTTAGTTCAGAGGCCACAGAGTTTGGTGCAGTGTATATTAACTTGGGAGGCAGAAAACCAGAATTCTGCTTCTTTGCTATCAAGTAGGCAAAATTTTTTACTTACATGATCATGGTTCTTCATCTGTAAAATGTGGGTATAGTGTGTTGTTGTTCAGTTGCCAAGTCATGTCCGAGTTCGCAACCCCACGAACTGCAGCACTCTAGGCTTTCTTGTCCTTCACTGTCTCCTGGAGTTTGCTCAGACTCATGTCCATTGAGTCAGTGATGCCATCCAACTGTCTCATCGTCTGGTGCCCCCTTCTCCTGCTTTTCACTCTTTCCCAGCATCAGGCAGGGTATTTCCTAACGAGTTGGCTGTTCGCATCAGGTAGCCAAAGTATTGGAGCTTAGAAGTAGTTCTTCCAGTGAGTATTCAGGGTTGATTTCCTTTAAGATTGACTGGCTTGATCTCCTTGTTGTCCAAGGGACTCTCAAGAACATTAATTATCTAGCACCACAATTTGAAGGCATCAATTCTTCGCCATTCTGCCTTTATGGTCCGGCTCTCACATCCATACATTACTACTGGAAAGACCATAATCTTGACTATATGGACCTTATCAGCAAAGTGATCTCTTTGCTTTTTACTGTACTATCTAGGTTTGTCATAGCTTTCCTGCCAAGAAGCAGTTGTCTTTTAATTTCATGGCTGCAGTCACCATCCACAGTGATCTTACAGCCCAAGAAGAGGAAATCTGGTATTGCTTCCACCTTTTACCTTTCCGTTTACCAAGAAGTGATGGGACCAGATGCCATGATCTTAATTCTTGTAATACTGAGTTTTAAGCTGGCTTTTTCACTCTCCTTTACCCTCATCAAGAGGTTCTTTAGTTCTTTGCTTTTTGCCATTAGACTGGTATCATTTGCATATCTGAGGTTGTTGCTATTTCTCCTGGCAGTCTTGATTCTAGCTTGTATCTTGTACAGCCTGCCATTTTGCCTGATGTTCTCTGTGTATAAGTTAAATAAACAGGATGACGATAAACAGCCTTGTTGTACTCCTTTCTTAATCCTAAACCAGTCAGTTGTTCCATAAAAAGGTTCTAAATGTTGCTTCTTGACTTCTTGACCTGCATACAGGTTTCTCAAGAAACAGGTAAGATGGTCTGGTCTTCCCATCTCTTTTAATTAAGAGTTTTCTACAGTTCGTGATGCTCCACACAGTCAAAGGCTTTAGGTGAAATTATGGGTATATTTCAAGTCTCTGAGCACTGATTTTTTTATGAGATTGTTTGACAGTATGTAAAGATCTACAGAGTAGTCAATTTGTGACAGGTTCAGTTTGAAAAATGAGTTAGGGGTAAAAAGTAGTAACAAGTGCTTAAGGAATGTAATTATTAAAAAAAAAAACAGAAGTAGAAAACCTAATGAATAGCTAAGAACATGATGAACTATAGTGGCCCTAAAGAAAATGGGGAGGTGTATTGCTTCTGCTTTTAGTATAAGAATTTAGCACATTTTCAGTTTTTAGCCTAAAGAATCTCTTGCAGGTTTCCAGCCTTAAAACCTCTTACATCACAGATAAAGTAATTAGGCATTTCATTCTGATCTTATTATTTAAAACAGTTTATTGGGCATAATCTTACCTATTCATTTCCAGAAAGATATTTAAAGCATAAACCCTAACATCTTTTGTGCGGACTTTGTATAATGGATCATGTTTTCTTGCACATAATAGAAAAGGACTTAATTTGGGTGAAATTCTAAATCAAATTTATTCGTTTCCATCCCTTTCCAGATTGTTAAAGGAGATGGGTTGGCAAGAAGACAGTGAAAATGATGAAACATGTGCACCCTTAACTGAGGATGAAATGAGAGAATTCCAAGTTATTAGCGAACAGGTAAGAACTGAATGCTGTAAGCTCACTTTAAAAATAGCCCTTCCTTAATCAGAACAACATATAACTAAGCATTTTTAAGGGGTGAGATAGAAGTTTTATTTAGGGATTTGTTGAGCATCACATTATACGTCAGATTTGCCTTTGTTTTAAATAGGTCTTCAAGGCCGATTTCTTTAAATCCATGGATCTGCAGTGCTTAGAAATTAGTGTAAAGAATGTGTCTGATTTATCATTTTCCAGGCATTTAAAAAATGACTTGGTGATAAGTAGAAAACAGTAGCTTTCTTAAATGTAATTTCATCTTTTATCCTTTTCTTGGCACAGGAATTTTGATATCCTGTCACATCTTATATATATATTTTTAATGTCTTCATAGTTGCTTTTTTGAAAGAGTTGAGTAGTCGCTAAGTCGTGTCTGACTCTTAACCCAGTGTCCATGGGATTTCCCAGGCAGTAATATAGGAGTGGGTTGCTATTTCCTTCTCCAGGTCATTTTCCTAACCCAGGGATCAAACCTGATCTACTATGTTGGCAGGTGAATTCTGTACCACTGAGCCACCAGGGAGTATTTTTTAGAAGATGCATGGTAGAGTTGAGGGAAATCTCAGGGAGTTTTTCAAAATTTGTTTTTTATCAAATCCATTATACTTTTTGAAAATAGTTCTGGTCATATAGAAGTGATTTTCTATATAGAAGTATTATCAATGTTAATAATCTTCAAAATACTTTTCACATGGTTTGAATGAAATTTTTGAGGAAATTAGTTATATTTACTTAATAGATTCGTCATTCTAAAAAAACTGTGCCAAAATGCAAATAGCATAAAATTTACCATTTAGATCATTTTTAAGCATACAGTTCTGTGGCATTTAGGTACATTCACATTGTTATGCAGACATTACCACCACTCACCTCCAGAGGTCTTTTCATTTTTTAATTGAACCTCTGTACCTATTAAACCATAACTCTTATTTCCTTGTTCCTCCCAACCCTTGGAAACCACCACTCTGGTTTCTGTCTCTATGAATTTGACTGCCTTAGCCCCTTATGTAAGTGAAATCATGCAGTATTTGTCCTTTTGTGATTGGCTTATTTCACTTAGCAGAATGTCTTCGAGGTTCATCTGTGTTGTAGCATGGGTCAATCAGAATATCTTTTTTCAGAGACACAATAATCCATTATATGTGTATGTACCACATTTTGTTTATCCATTTGTCCATTGATGGGCACTTGGGGTGCTTCCACCTTTTGGCTGTTGTAAATAATGCTGTGTAAATTTTATGCTATTTGCATTTTGGCACAAATTTTTTTTAGAATGACGAATCTATTAAGTAAATATAACTAATTTCCTCAAAAATTTCATTCAAACCTTGTGAAAAGCTATATCTACATGGCTATAGATTGATAAGTAGTGTCTCTTTCTCTGTCTGTCTGTCTCTCTGTATATATATACACACACACACCCCCAAAACATTAGAATATATATGTGTATATATGTAAATGCTTTGGTATACTGTAAATGCAGCTCTCCCAAGAGTAGTGATTTATTCCTAGGAAATATTTTGTTATATTGGTTTGATCTCTAATTACCTTATAGCTAGTTTTTCAGAAATGATAGCATAATCTGTGGAGTTTTTTTACCTTTAATGTGCTCTTGGTTACATTTAGTTTCTAGAGCATTCTTAGTTTGTAGTAACTCTTGGAGGATAATTTATTTATTCAGTTTACTTTTGTTGATATTTTAGTTACAGAAGAATGGTCTGAGGAAAAATGGTATTTTGAAAAATGGCCTGATCTGTGACTTCAAGTTTGGACCCTGGAAAAACAGCACTTTCAAACCCACTATTGAGAATGACGACACAGAGACAAGTAGCAGTGACACATCAGATGACGACGATGTGTGAAGGATTTCCTAACAGCTTTAGAAATTTTAGTGTGATACATCTCTCATACAGTTTGGGGTGAATTGTAAAAATGAAGAACTATAATTTATGTAGTAAAATACCCCATTAGAAGATGATTTTTTGGGGGACTTCAATATGAAGAAAACCAAGAATGTTGTGTTGGGCTGTGTTGAACATTATTTCTTTGTAAATGAATGTTGTAGAAATGAGGACTTTGGTTGATCCAACATTGACTTTCTTCATCACTGCAGCATTTCTCTGACTAGCAATGTGACGATGTAACAAATGAGAGTTTCTCATTTAATAATAAAAAAATTGTGTAATGTTTTGCAAAGCTTCTGTCTTAAAATGTCCAGGTCTTAAGAAAAAAGGCAGCTTACACTGTTCTGCTTGCAGAGTCATACCTTTTCGTACAATGGAAATCCTCAAGTCCACTTTGTGTGGCACTGTCCCCAGCCTTCCCCCTCCAAAAAAGGACAATGTAGCATGTTGGCTAAAACTGGAGCAAAGTGCACTAAAACGTTAATTTCCTGAACTCAACTGTTGTGCTAGTCACGTTTTAAAACATAAATTGCTCTTTAGCCATTTGTAGTTCAGTAAATATAACAGGAAAGACTTGCCACACTTTCTTCCAAATTTAAGGAGGTGATTTTCAAGAGCTTTATTTGGGTATGTTGTAAGACCAGGATTTTCAGAGTTGATGGAAAAGAGTCTTGTGGGAAAACTTATTTTGATAAATTATTACACATGCAGAAAAACTGATCACACTGACTGGATCTGTCCACGTGGAAAATAAACTGGATTTTCAGAATATTGTCGTTCTCTGTAGTGTTCAAGATACTGGTCTCTAAACACGTTGTGGTTTATTCACTTTTTAAAACAAAGTTATACTTTATGGTGATTACTTTTGAGTTTAGAAAAAGAAAATTACTTAAAATAGCCCTTTTATTATCACCTGCTTAACAAGTTTATTGAACGAATGGTAAAAAACCACTTTATTTTTCATTTGCACATTAATTATAGAATTTTCTCTTTACTGCTCACTGTAAGAGGAATTTTGCTTTCTTTTTTTAGTATTTTTGATTGTTCTGATTTTGTTTACCCACATTTGCTTTTAGCTTCTTCCATCCCACTTCATGTTTAAATATATTCTGATTGTAAAGAGTATAATCGTAAAGCAAAAATGTTTAAGTTAACATCCTCAAGGTGTTTTCTCAGAAAGCTGGAGTGTTTTTGCTGTTTTTCCATTTTAGAAATCCTATGCAGGATCCCCAGCTTTCACCAGAAGCCAGATTTTTTGGTTCACATTGAGACTGCTGGTGATGGGGAAATTTAAACAAGACACAAGTTTTACCCCCACAAAACTTCTGAGGATGAATTAAAGTGGATATTAGTATTAAATATATCTTAAAATTTATCTTTTATAATAGGCTTTTATTATATAGTATGCCATAAACCAGTCTAATCACTTAAAGTGAAAGGTAGCATTAGCCACAGGGAAACAGAAACAAACTCTGTCAGTATCATATTGAATGTTTTTGGAACTCTTAGATTGCACTGTTTGGTTTATGGCTTAAAGTTATCAGTTGCAAATTGTATTTGCTAGCACAAGCTCGAAGGGATCTGAAAAATGTGGTTTACGTTTGAAATTAATTTATTGTGTTTTCTAAATGCTTTTAGAAAAGATTCTTATAATTTTCAATTTTTTGTTGTTTTCTGCTTTCAGATAATTTTGCCTTAAGTCTCATTTTTCAGCAGTTACTGTTTGTTGTGCGTTCACATATTGTGATATTGAATGTTGCCATTGTGGTAAGATAACAATGGTATGGTTATTCTATGTATTTAATGATAGCATTAACCAGTTTGGCTACTGAGTAGATGGAGCCATATGGATGTATTTTATTTTGATAGAATGTTTAAAGTGTAGCATGATTTTAACTTGCTCTTGAAATATGGGCAGCTGGTAAGAGTTCGGACTGTACTGTTTGAAAGGGAGCCCATGAGTATTATGGAAACGAGTTAAATTGTACATCTAGTGTGAAATTGTCAAACCCAGGACATGGAGGCCTGGGGGAAAAAGTTACTGCTTTTAATTGCTTCAGACTGTTTTTCTGCAGCAAGTTCTTTTTTACAACCACTTTATTGTGGTATAAATTGGCATAAACTACATATTTAAAGCATATAGTTTATCTTTGCCTTGTGGAAACCATTGCTGGAGTCAGGGTAGTGAAAATACATGTCACGCTGAGAAGTTTCATGTTTCCTCCTATGTAATCTTCCCCTACTACTACTACTACCCCCTCTTCCCAGCCTTGTTTTAATGAATGAAATTCTTAATGGTAATGGGTTTTAAATAGCATTTCCAGAATTATATCTTGTCTTACATTCAGGACTAGGGTAACTTTTTTTTCCATAAATATATTTTTATTAAAGTTGAAATAAATATAGAAATGTTAATCTAAAAAAATCAGATTTGAAAGCACCAGGTATACCTTATTAAAAATTCAGTGTGTTGAAGGGCTTGGTACCTATAAACATTTTAAATTTCTTTGCTTGTATTTGTATTGTTGTTAGAATAAGATTATATAAGCATTTTAAACTTATTTAGGGCTAAGTTTAAATACTGGAGAAGGCATTGGCACCCCACTCCAGTACTCTTGTCTGGAAAATCCTATGAACAAAGGAGCCTGGTAGGCTGCAGTCCATGGGGTCGCTAAGAGTCGGATACGACTGAGAGACTTCCCTTTCACTTTTCACTTTCATGCATTGGAGAAGGAAACGGCAACCCACTCCAGTGTTCTTGCCTGGAGAATCCCAGGGACGGGGGAGCCTGGTGAGCTGCCGTCTATGGGGTCGCACAGAGTCGGACACGACTAAAGTGACTTAGCAGTAGCAGCAACAAGTTTAAATACTAATGTCCTAAATAACTTCAGTCGCTCAGTCGTGTCCGACTCTGCAACCCCATGAACCGCAACACGCCAGGCCTCCCTGTCCATCACCTACTCCTGGACTTTAACCAAACCCATGTCCATTGAGTCGATGATACCATCTCATCCTCTGTGGTCCCCTTGTCCTCCTGCCTTCAATCTTTCCCAACATCAGGGTCTTTCCAAATGAGTCAGCTCTTCGCATCAGGTGACCAAATATTGGGAGTTTCAGCTTCAACATCACTCCTAATGAACACCCAGGCCTGATTTCCTTTAGGATGGACTGGTTGGCTCTCCTTGCAGTCCAAGGGACTCCCAAGAGTCTTCTCCAAAACCACTGTTCAGAAGCATCAATTCTTTGGCGCTTAGCTCTCTTCACAGTCCACATCCATACATGACTACTGGAAAAACCATAGCCTTGACTAGACGGACCTTTGTTGGCAAAGTAATGTCTCTGCTTTTCAATATGCTGTCTAGGTTTAGTCATAACTTTTACTTCCAAGGAGTAAGCATCTTTTAATTTCATGGCTGCAGTCACCATCTGCAGTGATTTTGGGGTCCCCCAAAATAAAGTCAGTCACTGTTTCCACTGTTTCCCCATCTATTTCCCATGAAGTGATGGGACCAGATGCCATGATCTTAGTTTTCTGAACGTTGAGCTTTAAGCCAACTTTTTCACTCTCCTCTTTCACTTTCATCAAGAAGCTCTTTAGTTCTTCACTTTCTGCCATAAGGGTGGTGTCATCTGCATATCTGAGGTTGTTGATATTTCTCCTGGCAATCTTGATTCCAGCTTGTGCTTCTTGCAGCCCAGTGTTTCTCATGATGTACTCTGCATAGAAGTTAAATAAGCAGGGTGACAATACACAGCCTTGACGTACTCCTTTTCCTATTTGGAACCAGTCTGTTGTTCATGTCCAGTTCTAACTGTGCTTCCTGACCTGCATATAGGTTTCTCAAGAGGCAGGTCAGGTGGTCTGGTATTCACGTCTCTTTCAGAATTTTCCACAGTTTATTGTGATCCACACAGTTAAAGGCTTTGGCATAGTCAGTAAAGCAGTAATAGATGTTTTTCTGGAACTCTCTTGCTTTTTCCATGATCCAGCAAATGTTGACAATTTGAATCCTGGTTCCTCTGCCTTTTTAAAAATCAGCTTGAACATCTGGAAGTTCATGGTTCATGTATTGCTGAAGCCTGGCTTGGAGAATTTTGACCATTACTTCACTAGCGTGTGAGATGAGTACAATTGTGCGGTAGTTTGCGCATTCTTTGGCTTTGCCTTTCTTTGGGATTGGAATGAAAACTGACCTTTTCCAGTCCTGTGGCCACTGCTGAGTTTTCCAAATTTGCTGCCATACTGAGTGCAGCACTTTCACAGCATCATCATTTAGGATTTGAAATAGCTCAACTGGAATTCCATCACCTCCACTAGCTTTGTTCGAAGTGATACTTCCTAAGGCCCACTTGACTTCACATTCCAGGATGTCTGGCTCTAGGTGAGTGATCACACCATTGTGATTATCTGGGTCGTGAAGATCTTTTTTGTATAGTTCTGTGTATTCTTGCCACTGCTTCTTAATATTGTCTGCTTCTGTTAGGTCCATACCATTTCTGTCCTTTATTGAGCCCATCTTTGCATGAAATGTTTCCTTGGTATCTGTAATTTTCTTGAAGAGATCTCTAGTCTTTGCTAGTCTGTTGTTTGCTCTCTCTCTTTGCTTTGATCACTGAGGAAGGCTTTCTTATCTCTCCTTGCTATTCTTTGGAACTCTGCGTTCAAATGGGTATATCTTTCCTTTTCTCCTTTGCTTTTCGATTCCCTTCTTTTCACAGCTATTTGTAAGGCCTCCTCAGACAGCCATTTTGGTTTTTTGCATTTCTTTTTCTTGGGGATGGTCTTGATCCTGTCTCCTGTACAATGTCATGAACCTCTGTCCATAGTTCTTCAGGCACTCTATCAGGTCTAGTCCCTTAAATCTATTACTCACTTCCACTGTGTAATCATAAGGATTTTGATTTATCCCTTATGATTATACAGTGGAAGTGTATATTACTTACTACCCAAAAAAACAACCTTGACCTGACTTCGTATTCTGTCTGAATGGTTCATAATCCCTTACTCTAAAACTTTTTAAAAGATGTTTTTTTAAATATGCTTTATTAGAATTCAGCTACCTGGATTAGAAAAGGTACTTGTGAAATTTTTCTTTAAATTGAGGTTTTTATTTTGCCATATAAATTTAGGAATATATTGCTTCTGCTGCTCAGTTGCCTCAGTCATGTCCAACTCTTTGCAGCCCTTTGGACTATAGCCTGCCAGTCTCCTTTGTCCGTGGGATTCTCCAGGTAAGGATACTGGAGTGGGTTGCCATGCCCTCCTCCAGGGCATCTTCCTGATTGGATTGAACCTGCTTCTCTCTATGTCTCCTGCATTGGCAGGCAGGTTATGACCATTTGCACCACCTGCCCATGGGATTCTCCAGGCAAGAATACTGGTTGCCATGCTCTCCTCCAGGGGATCTTCCTGACCGAATTGAACCCACATCTCTTTATGTCTCCTGCATTAGCAGGCGGGTTCTTTACCACTCGCGCCACCTGGGAAGGCCTAGGAATATATTGCTAGGCTTTTAAATAAGAATATCACTAATTGTGAGAGGTGGATATTATGACATTTTCTTTTGAAAACAGTTACATTTCTGAAGGTTGCAATCATTACTTGCCTCTTCAGGAGTGAGTGAGCAGGACATTTCAAGGAATAGCAAAATCCATAAAAATCTCTGAGGGCTTCAGAGAAGTTTACATTATTCTATTTTGCTACTTAATGTAAATTTGCCTTAGGGCTGAATGCTAGAATTCAGAAAAATGATGGGTCTCCCAAGAGAACTTTGATTATTTTAGTAGATAATTTTGTTTGCTGACACATGGACCCAAAGTGTTATTACTTAAGGGCTTGAGAATATGTGTAATTCATTTATCTACTTTAAAAGGTTTTCTAATTGAAATTCTCTCCTTATGAGATACAACGTGCAGCTAATCACTACTTATGCAGTTCATCACTTGCTGACATTTAATTTATCCTGTAGATTTCACTCTATCCATTTATAATCTTTTTGTAGAAACCTAATCTGAAACTGATTGAAATTAGTAATGTTAAATCATCTTAGAAGGACATTACTGTAGCATGTTTAATGGCAGCAGTGTCCCAACCCTTGGGTATACATAAGACTCGCTGTAGTAGTAATACTCATATTTGTCTATACATTAGTATTACTAGAGAACTTAAAAAAAAAAAAATATTCTAATGTCTTGACATGCAGTATGGTAGAGTAGTCACACTTGGATTTGAAACCTGGCTTTACCCTTTATGTGAGCTTTGCTCTTAATCCAAATAGTTAATTTCTTGAGATGTTAATATCTCTTCTGTAGAATTACTGTAAGGATGAAGAGAATCACACCTAGTGTAAATCCTGGGCACACAGTAGGTGTTCATGAATTTTAGCTGTTAATCACTACTGTTAATACCATGTAATTGAAGAGGATCTCCCAGTAGCATGTAGTTCAGTTGCTCAGTTCGTGTCCAACTCTGCAACCCCATGGGCTGCAGCATGCAGGGCTTCCCTGTCCATCACCAGACCCCCAGAACTTGGTCAAACTTGTCCATCGAGTTGGTGATGCCATCCAACCATCTCTCCCTCTCTCTCATCCCCTTCTCCTCCTACCTTCAATCTTTCCCAGCATCAGGGTCTTTTTACATGAGTAAGTTCTTCACATCAGGTAGCCAAAGTATTGGGAGTTTCAAGTTCAGCATCAGTCCTTCCAATGAATATTCAGGACTGATTTCCTTTAGAATGGACTGGTTGGATCCCCTTGCAGTCCAAGGTACTCTCAAGAGTCTTCTCCAACACCACAGTTCAAAAGCATCAATTCTTAAGCGCTCAGCTTTCTTTATAGTCCAGTACATAACTACTGGAAAAACCATAGCTTTGACTAGACGGACTTTTGTTGGCAAAGTAATGTGTCTGCTTTTTAATATGCTGTCTAGGTTGGTCATAGCTTTGCTTCCAAGGAGCAAGCATCTTTTTAATTTCATGGCTGCAGTCACCATCTGCAGTGATTTTGAAGCATGTAGTACATATTTTTAAAAGTTACATGTTAGATTAAACAGAAACTATTCTAAATGGTTATATGTAGTGTAAAACAACTGGTTGAGTTCTTACTAAACTGACTTGTTTCTTTTCCACTTCATTTATTTGACATTATGCTCAGTTATGAACTAAACTTGATTTTTTTTTCACTCTAAGGAGAAGTTTACCAGTTTTCTGAAATGCAGTCATTAAACTTTAGTGGTAAATCATATTCTTGTCAACTAATTACAAAGGTGGGCTTCAGTGCTTTCAAGTTTTAAAAAATAGAATTGCATTTAATAATGACATTTTTTGTAGAAATAATTCTAAGCTGGAGTTTATTTCTCTCAAGGTTTTGTCCTTCTAGGATGCCCTGGAGAAGGAAATGGCAACCCACTCCAGTATGCTTGCCTGGAGAATCCCATGGACAGAGGAACCTTGTGGGCTACAGTCCATGGGGTTGCAAGAGTCAGACACGACTGAGTGACTTTCGCTAAAGGTGATCAGAGATAATTTGGAGAATTTTGATGAGAGGAATATGACTTTTTAAAAGCTGTTCATTGTTAAATGGACACTAGATCATAGAACAAGCTTACTAGGTCTGGGTCACAAGAAAATTAGATTATAGGTATCAACTTTTAAGAAGTTTATGATTTTGTAATATTTAAAAACTTTATTGGAGTGTGGTTGATTTACAGTGTGTTTCTGCTGAATAGAAAAGTGAATCAGTTACACACATCTACTTTTTTTTAGATTCTATTCCCACATAAGTCATTACAGAGCCTTGAGTAGAGAACCCTGTGCTACACAGTAGGTTCTAATTATCTATTTTATTATAGTGTTGTGTATACATCAATCCCAACCTTCCAGTTTTACCTTCCCAACTCTCCTGCCTTCCCCCTTGGTAACCATAAATTTGTTTTCTATATCTGTGACTTTCTGTTTTGTAAATAGGTTCATTTGTACCATTTGCTTAGATTCCACATATAAATGATATATTTCTTTTCTTTGATTGCACTCAGTATGACAATCTCTAGGTCCATCATGTCACTGCAAATGCCATTATTTTGTTCTCTTTTTTATGACTAATATTCCATTGTATGTCTATGTGTATATATATAGATAAAATCTATATATTTAGATCTAAATCTATATCTAAATATATAGAACTATCTAGATTGAGGGCAGGAAGAGAAGGGGCCAACAGGATGAGATAATTAGATGGCCTCATTGACATAATGAACATGCTGCTGCTGCTGCTGCTAAGTCACTTCAGTCGTGTCCGACTCTGTGCGACCCCAAGGAAGGCAGCCCACCAGGCTCCCCCATCCCTGGGATTCTCCAGGCAAGAACACTGGTGTGGGTTGCCATTTCCTTCTCCAACGCATGAAGGTGAAAAATAAAAGTGAAGTCACTCAGTCGTGTCTGACTCTCAGCGACCCCATGGACTGCAGCCTTCCAGGCTCCTCCATCCATGGGATTTTCCAGGCAAGAGTATTGGAGTGGGGTGCCACTGCCTTCTCCCAATGAACATCAACTATGGGAGTTCATGAAGGATAGGGAAGCCTGGTGTGCTGCAGTCCATGAGGTTGCAAAGAGTTGGACATGACATAGCAACTAAGCAGCAACACCCACACAAAGTGGATACACACACACAAATACATACACAGGCATGCACACGCACTCTGGTTCCAGTCTCTTAGAGTATCTTCCTGAATCTGGTTCTCCTACAGGCAGATTCTTTATTGTCTGAGCTACAGGGAAGACCTATGTATATGTCCTTACCATATTTTTTTAATCCATTCTTTTGCCAGTGGACATTTAATTTGCTTCCTGGCTATTGTAAATAGTGCTGCAGTGGACATTGGGGTACATGTATCTTTTCGAGTTATGGTATTCTCCAAATATATGCCCACGAGTGGAATTGCTGGATCATATGGTAGCTCTTGTTTTTAGTTTCTTAAGGGACCTCCGTACTGTTCTCCATAGTGGCTGTACCAATTAACATTCCCACCAACAGTGTAGTAAGTTTCCCTTATAATGACATTTTAGGTATTAGAATATTTTTTCAGTAGGGAATTTACTTTTGTTGTACAACTTTAATGCAGCTTTAACATGGTTTTGTAATGCTCAAAATTCTGCAAGCCAGGCTTCAGCAATACGTGAACCGTGAACTTCCAGATGTTCAAGCTGGTTTTAGAAAAGGCAGAGGAGATCAAATTGCCAACATTCGCTGGATCATGGAAAAAGCAAGAGAGTTCCAGAAAAACATCTATTTCTGCTTTATTGACTATGCCAAAGCCTTTGATTGTGTGGATCACAATAAACTGTGGGAAATTCTGATAGAGATGGGAATATCAGACCATCTGACCTGCCTCTTGAGAAACCTATATGCAGGTCAGGAAGCAACAGTTAGAACTGGACATGGAACAACAGACTGGTTCCAGATAGGAAAAGGAGTACATCAAGGCTGTATATTGTCACCCTGCTTATTTAACTTATATGCAGAATACATCATGGGAAACGCTGGGCTGGAAGAAGCACAAGCTGGAATCAAGATTGCTGGGAGAAATATCAATCACCTCAGATATGCAGATGACACCACCCTTATGGCAGAAAGTGAAGAACTAAAAAGCCTCTTGAAAGAGGAGAGTGATAAAGTTGGCTTAAAGCTCAACATTCAGAAAACTAAGATCATGGTATCTGGTCCCATCACTTCATGGGAAATAGATGGGGAAACAGTGGAAACAATGGTAAGACTATTTTTGGGGTCTCCAAAATCACTGCAGATGGTGATTGCAGCCATGAAATTAAAAGATGCTTACTCCTTGGAAGGAAAGTTGTGACCAACCTAGACAGCATATTAAAAAGCAGAACCATTACTTTGCCAACAAAGTTTTGTCTAGTCAAGGCTATGGTTTTTCCAGTGGTCATGTATGGATGTGAGAGTTGGACTGTGAAGAAAGCTGAGCACCGAAGAATTGATGCTCTTGAACTGTGGTGTTGGAGAAGACTCTTGAGAGTCCCTTGGACTGCAAGGAGGTCCAACCATTCTATCCTAAAGGAGACCAGTCCTGGGTGTTCATTGGAAGGACTGATACTAAAGCTGAAACTCCAATACTTTGGCCACCTCATTTGAAGAGTTGACTCACTGGAAAAGACTCTGATGCTGGGAGGCATTGGGGGCAGGAGGAGAAGGGGACGACAGAGGATGAGATAGCTGGATGGCATCACCGACTCGATGGACATGAGTTTGGTTAAACTCCGGGAGTTGGTGATGGACAGGGAGGCCTGGCGTGCTGCGATTCATGGGCTCACAAAGAGTCAGACATGACTGAGTAACTGAACTGAACGTGGTTTCTTTAAAGATAGGAGAAATTTGCAGACTAGCAATTAACTGGTGTTTTCCCTGGTGGTTCAAATGGTGAAGAGTCAGTCCACCTGCAATGCAGAAGATCCAGGTTTGATTCCTGGGTTGGGACGATCCCCTGAAGAAGGAAATAGCAGCCCGCTCCAGTATTCTTTCCTGGAGAATCCCATGGACAGAGGAGTCTGGTGGGCTATAGTCCACAGGGTTGCAAAGAATGCAACACAATTGACAGACGAAACACACTTTAAACGCCTCCTTCAGTTAGTCTGGTACTGAAATAGTAGTAGTTGCTTTATAAGAAGCTGATTTGGTGAGGTGAAAAAGTATTTTATTTGGAATTAGTGATTTCTCCTCAAAATAGAGCTTAAATGTCCTGACAATGGCACTGATATTTTTGGTGAAGTGAGTTGCAGAGCAGAGGGTCATTTGGCAGAATAGATAAAACCTGTGTATTGAGAAGTAAGGCATATAGGGCCCATTTTTATGCCCAAATAGAGATGTAAAGGCTTCCTGCCACCCATTAAGATGTCTATAATTTCCTTCTGGGGGATTTTTTTTTTAAGTTGGGTGTTGGCAGACTTTCTATAAAACAGCAGATGGTAAATATTTTAGGCCATATAATCTGTTGAAAAAGTGTTAAGTCGCTCAGTCATGTCTGACTCTGTGATCCCATGGACTGGAGCCTGCCAGCCTCCTCTGTCCATGTAATTCTCCAGGGAAGAATATCGGAGTGGGTAGCCATTCGCTTCTCCAGGGGATCTTCTTGACCCAGAGATTCGTTTTGTGTCTCCTACATTGTAAGTGGATTCTTTACCATCTGAGCCACCAGGGAAGCCCCATATGGTCTGTTGCAACTACTCAAATTTGCCATTATAGCATTAAAGCAGTTAGAAAATACCTGAATGAACGGATGTGTCCTGTGTTCCAATAAAACTAGCTATCTAAGGGCAGTAGTTTGCTAGATTGAGGGCAGGAGGAGAAGGGGGTGACAGGATGGGATGGTTGGATGGCATCACTGACTCAATGGAACAAGTTTGAGCAAACTCCAGGTGATAGTGAAGGACAAGGAATCCATCTGGTGTGCTGCAGTCCTTGGGGTCACAAAGAGGATATAACTTAGTGACTGCACAACAACTTCTCAGTCTTAGGGACCAGACCTTTGGAAATGAGTAAAAGTTGGACTGTGGTATTTGATCTTTGCACCATTACTTGGATGATTTTTTGTCTTGTTAAAAAAACCTTTAAAATATTTTTCCTGTTTTTGTAAAGATGATTGTAGTAATATATCTACACAGGATAAAATACATTACATCCTGAATCACATCAAAAGAAATGGAGATTTATCAATACCATGTAAGTAGAGACTACTAAGAAAGTGGAAAAACTTTAGCAACACATGGAGAGTTTTAGAAATACAAACTTTTTTCTCCCCTAAAAGCGCAGTAATTTCTTTCCTGACTTCTGTTACTCTGCCAGCATTCTGGACTTCATGTGTTTATAAACATAAAAAGAAATTTTTTTTCATTTTTTATTTTGTCAACAGTAATATGAACCATTTATTTTAAAGGAAAAGCCTTTAGGCAAAGCCTTTGGTAGAACTTAGAAGTTTTCTCTGAAGCAGCACAATTTATGGTGTAGAATAGTTTATCTGTTAAACATGAGAGAAGCAACTCTTTGGTACTGGAAGTTACTATTCCAACACATCAGTTTCCCATTAGATTTTTGGTCCCTTCATTTGAAGTATGATGGCTGCTTAGATGACTGCCCAGATAATAACTCGGATAATCTCTCAGTAGTGCATGTTCAGACCAGCAGTTTGGCACAGAGAAGAGGACAGTACAAAATTATTCCACAAATTGGAGTGAGGGAAGGATCTCAGGTCTCTAACAGGGAAAAAGGTAAAACTAGTGTGTTGAATCTGAACCCAGAAACTCATCATAGGAAACAACTTCCTCAGCTAGTAAAATTGCAAAACAGTGCAGTTAGGCCACCACACAGATACCGCATGGGGTCTAAATCCATAGGAAAGAGTAAGGAGAAAGTTCCTGCAGCAATGACTGAACCCAGCCATAGCTCACAAGGAACAGGACTCAACGGTCTCTCACTGGCTCCAGGTTTAAATACTCTGTCATCCAACCTAGATAAGAAAGGATTTGATCTAAAATGGAGAATGAAAAAATGTGGAGATATAACCTCTTGTTAGCTTACATTTAAATTTGATCAGTGACTTATTTAGCAGTAAATACTCCTTATATCTGGAACTTCCCAAGTTAAAACAAATAGAAAAGTCAGGAAAAGAAGGGCCTGCTAGGCCAGGCCCTGTGCTGAAAGTACAAAGAATAAAGATAACCCCTGTGCTGAAATTGATCATGGCTTTGTAGGATAAATTAATGTAAATGAGTTTTCAAAATATGTGCAATGTGTAGAGTTAGGGGTAGGGTAAGAGGTCTCAGGGGAGGCTTTCCAGAAGATGTCTTAGCTTGGTTTTAACGAATAATAATTTATAAGGCACACAGAGGACAGAAGGGAATTTTAGGTGAATTATGGGAATTGGCCTATACTGAGTTCAGGAAACCTTACAGGGTTCAGTGTAAGCTTGAACTTGAAGTCTTTTTACGTCAAGGTTCATATGTATGCTTTCTTAAAACTCAGGGAGAGGTAGGAGGGAAAACTTGCCAATGTGTCATGCAGGTTTGATTACATAAAGTCATCTAGGCTGAGGGGTACATGTTAGCAATAGAAGAGGCAAACTAAAACTGGCATGTTGGGGGAAAGGTTGAACAAGGGTTTGATCTGCACAAGAGAAGTTCCCCAAGGCAGCCCATCAATAATACCATGTTAGATAATGACCCCACAAAAATGAGGTTCTAATGAATGATTTTTCTCTTTCAATAAGTAAACTTCTCTCTCCTTGGTTAGTTTAGTTCAGTCACTGAGTCGTGTCGGACGTTGCAACCCCATGGACTACAGCACACCAGGCTTCCCTGTCCATCACCCAAATTTACTCAAACTCATGGTCATTGAGTCGGTGATGCCATCCAATCATCTGATCCTCTGTCGTCCCCTTCTCCTCCTGCCCCCAATCCCTCCCAGCATCAGGGTCTTTTCAAATGAGTCAGTTCTTCGCATCAGGTGGCCAAAATATTGGAGCTTCAGCTTCAACATCAGTCCTTCCAATGAATATTCAGGACTGATTTCCTTGAGAATGGACTGGTTGGATCTCCTTGCAGTCCAAGGGACTCTCAAGAGTCTTCTCCAACACCACAGTTCAAAAGCATCAATTCTTTGGCACTCAGCTTTCTTTATAAGTCCAACTCTCACATCCATATGTGACTACTGGAAAAACCATAGCCTTGACTAGACAGACCTTTGTTGGCAAAGTAATGTGTCTGCTTTTTAATATGCTGTCTAGGTTGGTCATAACTTTTCCTTCCGAGGAGTAAGCGTCTTTTAATTTCATGGCTGCAGTCACCATCTGCAGTGATTTTGGAGCCCCCAAAAATAAAG
The DNA here is from genome assembly GCA_006410935.1 of Redunca redunca. Lineage (NCBI taxonomy): Eukaryota > Metazoa > Chordata > Mammalia > Artiodactyla > Bovidae > Redunca > Redunca redunca. The sequence continues at coordinate 584,677 of SJYQ01001397.1, read as the reverse complement.
TCTGACACTGTTTCCAC
>SJYQ01001397.1:545048-572855 GCA_006410935.1 Redunca redunca | reverse complement strand
GGAGAAATATCAATAACCTCAGATATGCAGATGACACCACCCTTATGGCAGAAAGTGAAGGGGAACTAAAAAGCCTCTTGATGAAAGTGAAAGAGGAGAGTGAAAAAGTTGGCTTAAAGCTCAACATTCAGAAAATGAAGATTATGGCATCTGGTCCCATCACTTGATGGGAAATAGATGGGAAAACAGTGAGAGACTCTATTTTTGGGGGCTCCAAAATCACTGCAGATGGTGACTGCAGCTATGAAATTAAAAGATGCTTGCTCCTTGGAAGGAAATTTATGACAAACCTAGATAGCATATTCAAAAGCAGAGACATTACTTTGCCAACAAAGTTCTGTCTAGTCAAAGCTATGGTTTTTCCATTAATCATGTATGGATGTGAGATTTGGACTGTGAAGAAAGCTGAGTGCTGAAGAATTGATGCTTTTGAACTGTGGTGTTGGAGAAGACTCTTGAGAGTCCCTTGGACTGCAAGGAGATCCAACCAGTCCATCCTAAAGCAGATTCCTGGGTGTTCTTTGGAAGGACTGATATTAAAGCTGAAACTCCAATACTTTGGCCACCTCATGCAAAGAACTGGCTCACTGGAAAAGTCTCTCATGCTGGGAAAGATTGAGGGCAGGAGGAGAAAGGGACGACAGAGGATGAGTTGGCTGGATGGCATCACTGACTCGATGGATGTGAGTTTGAGTGAAATCTGAGAGTTGGTGATGGACAGGGAGGCCTGGCATGCTGCGATTCATGGGGTCACAAAGTGTCGGACACGACTGAGCAACTGAACTGAACTGAAGTATTAGGCACTGGCCAAACATTCTCTGCATGTTGCTTTTTGAAAGTGCATCTCTCAAATGCCATATCATGTCGTGCTACGTTTGTTTATGTATCTGTGTTTCCTGGAGACAGAAGACTCCTCAGCTCCTAGAGGTCAGGGCCTGAATGCTCTTCATCTTTACACTCCCAGCACCTAGCACAGTACCTGCACATAACAGGCACTCCAGCAATGGGGAGTGTTTGGTTTGATGTGAGGTCTAACTCTTCTGATAGACTGGTCTAATTCTTCTTTTCTACTTCGTTATATTGATTAATTTGTTTCATGTTTTTAAGTTCAACAGATAAGTGATAATATATGTATGTCTTTCTTTGTCTGACTTACTTTACTAAGCATAATACCCTCTAGGTTCATTCATGTTGTGGCAAATGGAAAAATCTCATTCTTTTTTATAGTATTCCATTGTATATACATATCATAGCTTCTTCATTCATTCATCTGTTGATGGAAAGTTAGTTTGCTTCCCTACCTTTAACCATACTTCTGATGAAGCCATTATTTCCCAGCCTGACCCAGAATAAGGCAACTCTCTAGTTCAAAGGTTGGCAAATGTTCTCTAAAGATCCAGATAGTAAATATTTTTGGCTTTGTGGGCAGCTACTCAACTCTACTTTTGTAGTGGGAAATCAGCCATAGGCAATATGAAAACAAGTGGGTGTGGATATTTTCCAATAAAACTTTATTTACAAAACTAACTGGATACCCCTGCTCTATCAGGTTTATATCTGTAACCAACAGGCTGGTTTAGAACATGAGCTTTCTTTCCAAGGGTCGGAGAAAAGAGCCAGAGGTACTTACTGTTCCCCTTGGTATTTGTCCCTAAGTGGCTTGAATACTCTTAATGATTTCTGGAAAACCTTGTAATTTTAGAACATGTTCATATTTTACAACCATGAAGTCCATAAGTTCTTTTTTTTTCTGTGTCAAACTTAAATTCATTCTGCTTTTAACTGAAATGTGATGCTCCTTATTACACTTAAGGAAAGGAACTTACTATACTGGCATCTTGGTTAATGCTTTATTAGATGATTATTAAGCTTTTAAGATAGTTCTATGGCTTTGTATCATTTTCTAGAATGTCAGTTGCCTTAAAAAATAGCTTAAAGTTCTCCTCAGAAAGAACCATAATGACAAAAGACTGAGAATTTGGTGAACTAGGCAGAATTGTTTTAGGCTATAAACAGTGAAAAGCAGACTGAAATTGTCTTCATACTCAGATTGAGCAAGTGTGTAGACAGCACCAGGGAGGGAGCTGTTACGTCCATCTCTTGGTTCTGTCCATCGTCCATCTCTGTGCTGTTCTGTTCTCAGGCAGGCTTCCCCCTCATAGGAGCCCTGGGAAGTTCCAAGCTCATATGATTTCAGGTAAAATCCAGTGGAAAAGAGAAATTCTGTTTAACAAACAGTTTCAGTACAAACTTTGGGTCTGGCTCTCATAGGCCAATATTGTCGACCTGCTGATCAAGTCACCTTGGCCTGAGGCATGGCATATGCTGGTTACCCAAGCCTGGATAATATGCCCTTGGCTGACTTTTCCATGTTCCCCATCTAAAGTGAAGAGGTGGTGAAGAGGAATATAGCACCAAGCTTCTAAATGATTCATACTTTTGCAAAAAGAAAAATGAGGTATGGAGAAAAGTTTCACTTTTGTTATAAAAATTCAACTAAGATCAGAGTAAACACTGTTAGATTTAAATTGCTTTCTTTAAAAAACGTTGATTACAATGTAAAATCACAGAAAACTCATATTTACTAACATTAAGCTTAAAGTACTCAATAGCAACAATGAAAGCCTTTTGTCATCCTAATAGCAATGGATTTGTAATATTTCTGCTAACTAGAATTAGCCATCCCTGGAAAGATTCTAATCCAATACTGAATTGTTTATAAAATGCCCTATTTATTGTAATGTATTGTAAGTAGTCAAATTCTGTATATACTGTGATTTTCCGTGTTTCTTCTTTGTTGTGGACTTATGTATATTCAGTTTAGTTCAGTTCAGTCNCAGGAATGGCCATATTTGGACTTCAGTTCAGTTCAGTCGCTCAGTAGTGTCCGACTCTTTGCGACCCCATGAATCGCAGCACGCCAGGCCTCCCTGTCCATCACCATCTCCCGGAATTCACTCAGACTCACCTCCATCGAGTCCATGATGCCATCCAGCCATCTCATCCTGGGTTGTCCCCTTCTCCTCCTGCCCCCAATCTCTCCCAGCATCAGAGTTTTTTCCAATGAGTCAACTCCTTGCATGAGGTGGCCAAAGTACTGGAGCTTCAGCTTCAGCATCACTCCTTCCAAAGAAATCCCAGGGCTGATCTCCTTCAGAATGGACTGGTTGGATCTCCTTGCAGTCCAAGGGACTCTCAAGAGTCNGATGTTGGCAATTTGATCTCTGGTTCCTCTGCCTTTTCTAAATTAGGGAGTTCATGGTTCACGTATTGCTGAAGTCCACTCAGTCAAGTCCAACTCTTTGTGACACCATGGACTGCAGCACACCAGGCTTCTCTGTCCATCAACAACTCCTGGAGCTTTCACAAATTCATGTCCATCGAGTCAGTGATGCCATCCAACCATCTCATCCTCTGTTGTCCCCTTCTCTTTCTGCCTTCAATCTTGCCCAGTATCAGGGTCTTTTCCAAGGAGTCAGTTCTTCATAAAAGGTGGCCAAAGTATTATTGGAGTTTCAGCTTCAGCATCAGTCCTTCTAATGAATATTCAGGACTGATTTCCTTGAGGATTGACTGGTTTGATCTTGCAGTCCAAGGAACTCTCAAGAGTCTTCTCCAACACCACACTTCAAAAGCATCAGTTCTTCTATGCTCGGCTTTCTTTGTAGTCCAACTCGCACATCCATACATGACTATTGGAAAAACCATGGCTTTGATTAGACAGACCTTTGTTGGCAAAGTAATGTCTCTCCTTTTTAATAGGCTGTCTAGTTTGGTCATAGCTTTGCTTCCAAGGAGCTAGAGTCTTTTAATTTCATGGCAGCAGTAACCATCTGCAGTGATTTTAGAGCCCAAGACAATAAAGTCTCTCACTGTTTCCATTGTTTCCCCATCTATTTTCCATGGAGTGATGGGACTGTATGCCATAATCTTAGTTTTCTGAATGTTGAGTTTATTAGTGAAATTAAAATAACTACAGAGTAGGAGGAAGCTGGTCCTTTCCCCATATTTGTTTCTTTCGCTGCTGTAACAAATTAGCACAGTGTGGTTTAAAACAACACCAGTTCATTATCTTACAGTTCTGGGAGTCAGAATTCTGAAATGAGTCTCACTGAACTAAAGTCAAGGTGTCAGTGGGGCTACATTCCTTCAGGAAGCTCTAGAGGAGAATCTGTTTCTTGCCTTTTCCAGCCTATAGAGGCTGCCTGCATTCCTTGGCTCATGGCCCTCTTCTACCTTCAAAGCCGGAAATCTTATCACTCTGGCCCAGATAAATCCAGGTTAATCTCCCCATCTCAAAATCCTTAACTTAATCACACCATAAAAGCCCCTTTGCCATGTTAGGTAACACATTCACAGTTCTGGGAATTAGGTCACAGATATTTTTTGGGGGCCCAATATTCTACCCACTACCTTCCCCTCAATCAGGGAGCTGTTACTAGGTAAAGGGGGGAATGGATACTAGGCAAGTGACTTGGGTTCTAGTTTCCAGTTCATTTATTTAGGTGCTGTGTGATTTGGGCAAATAAGTTCATGTCTTTGGGTCTTAGCTTCTGTACTTGTAAAGCAAGAGGTTGTAGTAGACGAACTTGCTTAGTTCTTACATGCTCAGTTGCTCAGTGTTGTTCAACTCTTTGTGACTCTCATGGACTATAGCCCATCCCATTTCCCTGTTTATGACATTTTCCAGGCAAAAATACTGGAGTGGGTTGCCATTTCCTGCTCCAGGGGATCTTCCCAGCCCAGGGATCAAATCCTTATCTCTTGTGTCTTCTGGATTGGCAGGTAGATTCTTTACCACTGAACCACCTGGGAAACCGTTTAACTGATACATGCATATATATCATATACTTATATGATATGGTAGCAAAAAAGTCACCAGAACAACTGAAATGTTCATAGAAAAGGGAATTTTGAATAAACAATGATGTATTCATACTATGGATTATAGTGAAACTATTAAGCATGAGATATATCTATATATTACCTGGAAAGGTATCTTTGAAATATTACTAAGTGAAAAAAGAAAACCAGAGAGTGTTATGTATAGTCTGATCCTATTTTAGAAAATTAGAAAACAATGTGTGTGCATGTATATTTGTATGTCTTTATATGGAAGTAGAGCAAGTTATGGGAGGACTTTTAAGACTGATTACTTCAGGGGATGTGAGATTGGATGAGAATGGAGAGATGATTATCTTTACATTAATTTTTGATTACTCAAGTAATTAATGAACCCATATTTTGTAAGTTGGCCCTTTTGAATACCACTCCTGGCTCTCTTCCCTTCTTATGTATTTAGTATTGCATAGGAACCTGGAATGTTAGGTCCATGAATCAAGGTAAATTGGAAGTGGTCAAACAGGAAATGGCAAGAGTGAATATCAACATTTTAGGAATCAGTGAACTAAAATGGACTGGAATGGGAGAACTGAACTCAGATGACCATCGTATCTACTACTGTGGGCAAGAATCCCTTAGAAGAAATGGAGTAGCCCTCACAGTCAACAAAAGAGTCTGGAATTCTGTACTTGGGTGCAGTCTCAAACATGACAGAATGATCTCTGTTCGTTTCCAAGGCAAATCATTCAATGTCACAGTAATCCAAATCTATGCCCCAACCACTAATGCTGAAGAAGCTGAAGTTGAATGGTTCTATGAAGACTTACAAGACCTTCTAAAATTAACACTCCAAAAAGATGTCCTTTTCATTATAGGGGACTGGGATGCAAAAATAGGAAGTCAAGAGATACCTGGAGTAATAGGCAAATTTGGCCTTGGAGTACAAAATGAAACAGGGCAAAGGCTAACAGAGTTTAGCCAGGACAATACACTGGTCATAGCAAACATCCTCTTCCAACAACACAAGAGAAGACTCTACACATGGATATCACTAGATGGTCAATATAAAAATCAGATTGATTACATATTTTTTTGCAGCCAAAGATGGTAAAGTTCTATACAGTCAACAAAAACAAGACCAGGAGCTGACTGTGGCTAGATCATGAACTCCTTATTGCCAAATTCAGTCTTAAATTGAAGAAAGAAGAGAAAACCACTAGACCATTCAGGTATGACCTAAACCAAACCCCTTACAATTATACAGTGGAAATAGTGTATAATTGTGACAAACAGATTCAAGGGATTAGATCTGATAGACAGAGTGCCTGAAGAACTATGGACAATGTTCGTCACATTGTACAGGAGAAAGTGATCAAGACTATCCCCAAGAAAAAGAAGTGCAAAAAGGCAAAATGGTTGTCTGAGGAGGACTTACAAATAGCTGAGAAAATAAGAGAAGCTAAAGGCAAAGAAGAAAAGGAAAAATATCCACTTGAATGCAAAGTTCCAAAAAATAACAAGGAGAGATAAGAAAGCCTTCTTCAGTGATCAATGCAAAGAAATAGAGGAAAACAATAGAATGGAAAAGATTAGAGATCTCTTCAAGAAAATTAGAGATACCAAGGGAACATTTCATGCAAAGATGGGCACAATAAAGAACAGAAATGGTATGGACCTAACAGAAGCAGAAGATATTAAGAAGAGGTGGCAAGAATACACAGAACTATACAAAAAGATAGATCTTCATGACCCAGATAACCACAATGGTGTGATCACTCACCTAGAGCCAGACATCCTGGAATGTGAAGTCAAGTGAGCTTTAGGAAGTGTCACTACAAACAAAGCTAGTGGAGGTGATGGAATTCCAGTTAAGCTATTTCAAATCCTAAAAGATGATGCTGTGAAAGTGCTGCACTCAATATGCCAGGAAATGTGGAAAACTCAGCAGTGGCCACAGCACTGGAAAAGGTCAGTTTTCATTCCAATCCCAAAGAAAGGCAATGCCAAAGAATGTTCAAATTACTGCACAATTGCACTTATCTAACATGCTAGTAAAGTAATGCTCAAAATTCTCCAAGCCAGGCTTCAACAGTACATGAACCATGAGCTTCCAGTTATTTAAGTTGGATTTAGAAAAGGCAGAGGAACCAGAGATCAAATTGCCAACATTGGTTGGATCATCAAAAAAGCAAGAGAGTTCTAGAGAAACATCTACTTCTGCTTTATTGACTACACCAAAGCCTTTGGCTGTGTGGATCACAACAAACTGTGGAAAATTCTGAAAGAGATGGGCATGCCAGACCACCTTACTTGCCTACTGAGAAACCTATATGCAGGTCAGAAAGCAAGAGTTAGAACTGGACATGGAACAACAGCCTAATTCCAAATCAGGAAAGGAATATGTCAAGGCTGTATATTGTCACCCTGCTTATTTCACTTATATGCAGAGTACAACATCATGCAAAATGCTGGGCTGGATGAAAAACAAGCTGGAATCAAGACTGCTGGGAGAAATATCAATAACCTCAGATACGCAGATGACACCACCCTTATGGCAGAAAGTGAAGAGGAACTAAAGAGCCTCTTGATGAAAGTGAAAGAGGAGAGTGAAAAAGTTGGCTTAAATCTCAATATTAAAAAAACTTAAGATCATGGCCTGCAGTCCCATCAGTTCAGTTCAGTTCAGTGGCTCAGTCGTGTCTGACTTTTTGCGACCCCATGGACTGCAGCACGCCAGGCCTCCCTGTCCATCACCAACTCCTGGAGTCTACTCAAACCTATGTCCATCGAGTTGGTGATGCCATCCAACCATCTCATCCTTGGTCGTCCCCTTCTCCTCCTGCCCTCAATCTTTCCCAGCATCAGGGTCTTTTCCAGTGAGTCAGCTCTTCACATCAGGTGGCCAAAGTATTGGAGTTTCAGCTTCAACATCAGTCTTTCCAATGAACACCCAGGACTGGTCTCCTTTAGGATGGACTGGTTGGATCTCCTTGCAGTCCAAGGGACTCTCAAGAGTCTTCTCTAACACCACAGTTCAAAAGCATCAATTCTTCAGCGCTCAGCTTTCTTTATAGTCCAACTCTCACATCCATACATGACTACTGGAAAAATCATAGCTAGATGACTAGCTATGATTTTGACTAGATGGACCTTTGTTGACAAAGTAATGTCTCTGCTTTTTAATATGCTGTCTAGGTTGGTCATAACTTTCCTTCTATTGAGTAAGCATCTTTTAATTTCATAACTGCAATCACCATCTGTAGTGATTTTGGAGCCCCCCAAAATAAAGTCAGCCACTGTTTCCCCATCTATTTGCCATGAAGTGATGGGACTGGATGCCAGGATCTTCATTTTCTGAATGTTGAGGTTTAAGCCAACTTTTTCACTCTCCTCTTTCACTTTCATCAGGGGGCTCTTTAGTTCTTCACTTTCTGCCATAAGGGTGGTGTCATCTGCATATCTGAGGTTATTGATATTTCTCCCGGCAATCTGGATTCCAGCTTATGCTTCCTCCCACCCAGTGTTTCTCATGATGTACTCTGCATATAAGTTAAATAAGCATGGTGACAATATACAGCCTTGACATACTTCTTTTCCTATTTGGAACCAGTGTGTTGTTCCATGTCCAGTTCTAACTGTTGCTTACTGACCTGCATACAGCCCCATCACTTCATGGCAAATAGATGGGGGAACAATGGAAACAGTGAGAGACTATTTTCTTGGGCTCCAAAATCACTGCAGATGGTGACTATAGCCATGAAATTAAAAAACGCTTGCTCTTTGGAAGGAAAGCTATGACAAACCTAGACAGCATATTAAAAAGCAGAGACATTACTTGCCGACAGAGGTCCGTCTAGTCAAAGCTATGGTTTTTCCAGTAGTCATGTATGGATGTGAGAGTTGGGCTTATAAAGAAAGCTGAGCACCGAAGAATTGATGCTTTTAAACTGTGATGTTGGAAAAGACTCCTGAGAGTCCTTTGGACTGCAAGGAGATCAAACCAGTCAATCCTCAAGGAAATCAGTCCTGAATATTCATTGGAAGGACTGATACTGAAGCTGAAACTCCAATACCTTGGCCACCTGATGGGAAGAACTGACTCCTTGGAGAAGACCCTGATGCTGGGCAAGATTGAAGGCAGGAGGAGAAGGGGATGACAGAGGATGAGATGGTTGCATGGCATCACGGACTCGATGGACATAAGTTTAAGCATGCTCCGGGAGTTGGTGATGGACAGGGAAGCCTGGCATGCTGTAGTCATGGGGTTGCAAACAGTCGGACATGACTGAGCCACAGCATTGAACTGAATTAAGTTGCCTTCCTGATGTTTTCTGTGTATTTACATGGTTATATGCCTACATGGAGAGAATTTATAGTATTAAAAATACCTGATACCATGTTGTGTGGATCTTTCTACAATACACTTTTAAATTCCATAGTATTTTAAAGAAATGTATCCATGTTAGTAGGGCTTCCCTGGTGGCTCAGAGGTTAAAGCGTCTGCCTGGAATGCGGGAGGCCCAGGTTTGATCTCTGGGTCGGGAAGATCCCCTGGAGAAGGGAATGGCAACCCACTCCAGTGCTCTTGCCTGGAGAATCCCGTGGAGGGAGCAGCCTGGTAGGCTGCAGTCCACAGGGTCACAAAGAGTCGGACACAACTGAGCGACTTCACTTCATCAGTGTTAGTACATGTAAACTACCTTATTCTTCTAAATTGCAAAGTAGGATGCCGTAGCATGGATAATAGATGATCTGTTTAGCTATTCTCCTGCCAGTGGGCAACTAAATTGTTCCCATTTTTTAGTTATTACAAGCTGCCCCATTGGCCATTCTTGTGGCCTCGTACATGTGTTCCTGTTTCTATAGGAGAGTCACCAAATAGTGAAATGGTTCAATCATAGAGTATGAAATTTTAAAAAAGTTTTAAAATAGATCCTGTGGAATTTTCTTTAAAAGAGTTGTGCTATTTAGAATTGTTTTTTTTTTAATTAAAAAAGTGTCTAACTTTTAAGGCAAGCATATATTACATAGGCATTCAAAAATAAAGAAAATCTGTAAAGGTGTTCTGCAACTCTGCATGTCCTCCAGATACTGTGGGTGAGGCTAGGTAGATTTCCACCCGTCTGGACTCTCTCCAGGGAGCCCTCCTACCTGAGGCAGGAGATGGAGAAAGTTTCGTCAAACAGCAAAGACTAACAAGCCTTCAGAGAGCTTGTTTCTGTCCACTTGGCACCTGGAACTGACTTGACAAAGGTGAATATTTCATAACTTTACAATTTGATGTTCTCTGTACTGTTCTAGCACAAGAGGAAAGCCTCTCTGAGTACCAGAAGACAAGGTTTTATTAAGTATGTGAAAATATTGATTGAGGGTAAGAAAGGTTTTGGAATTCAAAGAAAAGAATGAAATTTTTTCTTCTATGACATCACTAGTGAATGTGGAACGTACTCAGACAGCTTAATGGGGTTTTTAACAGAAATGAAACTATTCAACTAATGAATTTGTTAGCCTACCGAAGGTTCTTAATGAAGACTTTAATACACTTTTACAAGAGTATCTCTTACCAGCAGAGGGAGCCAGCGAGCTTTCCACTGTTTAGAAACTTCCTGACTACAGGAAGAAGCTCAGAATTACCTTTGCCTGCCTAAAGGTGCAGAATATACAGTGTTTAATCTTTGTGTTCAAGAAGCAATTCTATAGCTTCCATTTAAAAATTAAAAAAAAGTTTACATATAGAATAACATGTACACTGTTTAAAGTGTAATACCAGAAATTGATACAGGAAGCTTTTTGTATATAAAAGCACAAAATTATATAAAAGATCCTTACCATTTCCACCCCTTCACTCTCTCCAGCCCTACCAAGAGGCCATCATTTTCAACTTGTTTCTGTTGCTTTGGGGAAAAATTTGTATCTTTTTAATAATACACTAACAAAGTACAGATTTAGAAAGTACAGCTCTCTTCACTAGTGGCAACCACTATAATTAGCTCATTGAATATCCTGACAGAGAGATTCTATGTGATGAGTCTTTTAAAAAACATAATAATTCTAGAAAAGCAATACCATCACATGATTCAAAAGCTTCCAATAGGAATTCAGAAAAAGTCTCCTTCCCATCTATGTTTCTCAGAGTTTGCATATTAAGTCCTATTTCTCCACTTAACCTGAGAATTTAGCTACTGACTTTATAACATGTTAGATGAAGGTTTGGTCTTGTACTCCCCATGCCATCCCCTACCCTACTACCTGATATAAATATAATAAACACATTATTATTATTATTTGGCTGTAGAATCTTGGTTCCCTGAGCAGGGATCAAACCCATGACACCTGCTTGGAAGTGTGGGGTCTTAATTGACTGGACTGCCAGGGAAGTCCCAATCATCATGTTATTTTGGTAGACAATATTTTTCACTGCTGAGCGAAATACTGCAGTAATTTCCTCCCACCCTTTAAAAAAAAAATAAAACATTTGGTCTTATTGGAGTCATTGCTTCATTGGATTAGCTTTTTTCATGCACTTTTCACTGATTTTTCCATGCACACCATCAGATTTGTCAAACACCAATGATATTTCCCAAATTACCAAATATATTGCATATCTTGATCCATTTTCTGTCTTTTTGCTCTAAACATAACTGCTTGTTATGCATAAACATTCTGCTTGTAGCCTGCAGAGCTCTGACCCTCCCACTTACCTTTGACCCCTACCCTGTGGAATAGTCTCATATCTGGGTCCCATGTGTTAAGTTTCAAGGAGGCCACCAGATGGAGGGGCCTCCAATGCTTTGGTACCTACAAAGATGAGCAAACAAACATCTAAGGCTGTAAATGCCTCAAGGTTAAGAAATCAAAATCAAGGACAACCCATCACAAACAGCTGACCAGGCTTTCAGCTATAGCCAATCAATAATCCTTTTAAAAATTTATTTTATTGAAGGATAGTTGATTGACAATATTGTAATTTCTACTGTATAGCAAAGTGACTTAGTTATACATATATATACATTGTTTTTCATGTTCTTTTTCATTATGGTTTATCACAAGATATTGAATACAATTCCCTGTGCTATACAGTAGGGCCTTGTTTATCCATTTTATATGTAATTGTTTGTATCTGTTAATCCCCAAACTCCCAATCCATCCCTCTGCCACCCCACCTCCTCCTTGATAACCAACACAAGTCTGTTCTCTGTGTCTGTGAGTCTGTTTCTTAGAATAAGTTCATTTGCATGATAAGATTCCACATGTAAGTGATATCATATATTCTTCCTTCTCTGTCCAACTCTCTTTGCTTAGGATGACAATCTCTAGGTCTATGCATGTTGCTACAAACGGCATTATTTCACCCTTTTTGTGTGTGTGTACGTATGTACATGCGTGCAGTTGTGTCCTACTCTTTGCGACCCCATGGACTGTGGCCCACCAGGCCTCTCTGTGCATGGGATTTCCCGGGCAAGAATACTGGAGAGAGGGTAGCCATTTCCTCCTTCAGTTCAGTTCAGTTCAGTCGCTCAGTTGTGTCCGACTCTTTGCGCCCCCGTGAATCGCAGCATGCCAGGCCTCCCCGTCCATCACCATCTCCCGGAGTTCACTCAGACTCGTGTCCATCGAGTCAGTGATGCCATTCAGCCATCTCATCCTCGGTCGTCCCCTTCTCCTCCTGCCCCCAATCCCTCCCAGCATCAGAGTCTTTTCCAATGAGTCAACTCTTCGCATGAGGTGGTCAAAGTACTGGACTTTCAGCTTTCGCATCTTCAGCAGTCAGTAATCTTGCTTTGCTTCTGCACCTTCTCTGTATAAGTCTTTTTTTCCTGGCTCCTATAGGCAAAGTGCTCCTAATCACTTCGGGTCCGGTTTGGCTCTGCCCAATTCGAATAGGTTGTAGCTCCAATCAACACTTAAAATTGTTAATAGGCCTCAGTTTCTCTTCTACCACGTTTCCCTTTTCTTGGTTTATTCCTTCTTTGCTAGAGCACATCTTCTAGGAACTTCTCATAGTTACTATTTTGAGTTCCTTGTGAGTCTGAACATGTCCTAATTCTTGATATGCACTTTGGTGGGCTATGTATTTCCAGGTTGGTAATCTTTTTCCTGCAGAATTTCTCCATTGCCTTTCAGTCTCTCTTACTGTAATTGAGAAGTTTATGGTATTCTGATTTCTGATCTTCAGTATGTGACCTGCTTTAATTCTTTTTGCTTCCCTGGTGGCTCAGATGGTAAAGAATCTGTCTGCAATGCAGGAGACTGGAATTCAATCTCTGGGTCGGGAAGGTCCCCTGGAGAAGGGAAAGGCTACCCATTCCAGTATGCTTGCCCGGAGAATTCTATGGACAGAGAAGCCGGGCAGGGTCTCAAAGAGTCAGACACGACTGAGCAAGTAACACTTTCACTTTAATTCTTTCCAAAAGGGTTGTTTATCTAGGCCCGTGAAATTTTGTGAAAATATATAACTTTGAATGAGTCTCTCTTGTTTATTCTGTTAGGCAACGAGGAATTCTTTACAGTTCTTGGAAATTTTCTTGTGTGTGTTTTCTTTTCTTCTCTCCAACCGGACGTCTGCTATTATGTCCTCCCCTGGAACATTGTCCCTGCCGATTTATACCTCTCATATGCCTTTCCTGTTTTTTTTTTTTGCCAATTTGCAAAAGAATTGAAGAGATAATATGCATGTTTGGTTGGCCACAAAAACGAGGTGCCTTTATGCCATCACTTTTAGAAGGTTTATTAAAAGAGGAGTCTAGTGTGAATCTGTGGAAGTTATCCTTTAAAACACACAAAATGGAACCAGCGGAATATCTTCAAGTAGAAGGTTTTATAAAGAAAATGTTTTAGAATAGACCCTGTCTCTTTTGACCTTGGTTCCTGCCTAGATACCAGGATTAAAGTGGCAGCTGTAGACACGGAAGGGTCACATTTCAGAGAGATCAATGAATGGTATCATATGATATCGCTGTTTTTCTCGGTCAGACTTACTTCACTTAATATGATCCAGGTGCATCCGTGTTACTGCAAATGGCATTATTTCATTCTTTTTTATGACTGAGTAGTATAGGAGCCTGGTGGGCTGCGGTCCATGGGGTCGCTAGGAGTCAGACACGACTGAGCGACTTCACTTTCACTTTTCACTTTCCTGCATTGGAGAAGGAAATGGCAACCCACTCCAGTGTTCTTGCCTGGAGAANCAGTGTTTCCTTCTAGGGCACCCTCCTAGTTCTTCTCTCACAGACGCCTAGAGTTGATCCTCAAGGACACACCACCTCTTCTGGAAACAGTCAGCTTGACAAGTACATTTCCTGCATCTTGAGGGGTGAAGAGCTGGTCTCCAGCTGTGGGTCTCTCAGTGAGCACATTATCTCCTAGAACCTCCTCACAGGTGACAAGCCTCTAGGAGACAAGTGCACTGTGCGTTCCCTGGGGTGACCAGGAGACGCTGCACTGTCCTGAGGGAACTTCTGTATAGTCAAAGGCTAACTTGGCTGATATTTTTGGCCATAAATTTTGCTCTGAATCACCTAAAAGTCTGTCTCCTCTGCTAAGTCTAGGAATTATTCATATTTACCCAAGACGTCTTCTTAATGAGAACTTTGCACAGTTCATCCAAACTGAAGTAAAAAAGATGATTTGCATTTGGATTGTTCAAGCGGTCAAATATAGTTGTTTCTGGCAAGAGAGGGGAGGTCTTCAGGATTTGGTACCATGTGATGTTTTCTGGTTGGTTCTTCTAAAGGCGGTTCCAGCATGACCTGGAGTGGTGGGCTATGGTGGCGTGTGCCCACGAGCTGTGTGAGGTTGGGCAGATCATGGGACCTTCATTTCCTCATTTCTTAAATGAAATGACCTTTATTTCCTCCTTTTAAAAACTATCTACTGTTGACCTAGATAGTAGCTGTTAATTAGAAGCACACTTCTGAGTCTGATTTGAAACCAGTAGATCCCCAGGCCCTGTCCTCTCCCACAGAGTCACGGCTGGGCCTCTGGCGTGTGTATGTGGGTGGTGGGGGTGAGGAAGAAGGGGAACTCAGCCCATTCCAGGTGATTCTGGTCAGGTCACCAGGATATGAGCATCATAGCAAGTATTCTAACCTTCTTTCATTCATTCACTCATTTGTTAATTCACCAAAAATTTAGTAAAAAAATGTGCTGGTGTAAAGGTCTACATGAGTCCATTTGGAATTCAGATCCAGTAAAAAAAAATGAAGGAAGACTATATTAACTATTCCAAACACACACACACACACACACACACAAACATACACAGTTAAAATTTTATAGTAACAGGCACTTGGTTAAGTTACGTTAATATCATTACTTATTTTCCAAGTCTCCTGACCTGATAGTAGCTGACAAAATGAACCCCCCTTAGGATGCATGAACCGAGAAATGAGTGACATAGAATCAAGTAGCTGATGCATGAAGAGCTCTGGAGAGAGAAGCTGCTGTTGCAGTGCCAGGAACGTCCCTGCCACCGACTCTCCCTGCAATCTTGGCAAAATGTCTTGAGTTTCTTCTTTACTCGTGATTACTTTCCAAAGAGGAAAGTTATTGCTCAGGATGAAGATTAGGATCAAATGAGACAATGTGACTTTGTAAATTATAAAAAGCCATAAAACCTTAATAATAATATTGCCATTATTGCTATCACGAATTCTATTGAGCAGAAGTGTTGGAATTTTGCCTCTCAGGCCAAATGTCTTAAAGGTAGCAACAGACTAGGTTGGGCTTTAGTTTGTCCATGGTGAGTGACCTCTCTGGGTTTTCCCTTTCACTTTCCATGAACCATAACAGCCCGTGTCTTCATATGCTTGGCCTCGGCTGACTCCTCTCCAAAGCTCCCTTCACACACATGCATCTAATCTACCAAAAAATGTTCCTTGTGGTCCAGAGTGCCTCAGATGAAGCTTTCCCCATTACAGTTGTTTACTTTCTCTGTAAATGTTAGGTTTTATGGTGAACTGTGGCTTTGGAGATACAAAAGCTCCATCCTATTTGGGATAGGCTTTCCAAGAAGACAAAGCCTGTGAGTCTGAGGAACACTGACCCTGGTGTGTCCTGTGCAGTCCTTTTCATCCCTCCTGCTGTGGGCCAGGAAGGCTTTCATTTATCCTTCTGGTTATTGTTCAGTTGCTCAATTGTGTCCGACTCTTTGCGACTCCGCGGACTGCAGCACGCCAAGCTTCCCTGTCCTTCACCATCTCCCAGAACTTGCTCAAACTCATGTCCATTGAGTCGGTGATGCCATCCAACCATCTCGTCCTTTGTCATCCCCTTCTCCTCCTGCCTTCAATCTTTCCTGGCATCAGGGTCTTTTCCAATGAGTCTGTTCTTTGCATTGGGTAGCCAAAGGATTGGAGCTTCAGCCTCAGGATCAGTCCCTCCAGTGAATATTCAGGATTGATTTCCTTTAGGATTGACTGGTTTGATCTCCTTGCAGTCCAAGGGACTATCCATCTGGGGCTTCCAGTTAATCCTTTACTTGCTTCAGATATTCAGGGTCCTTTTCTTTGCTCCTTTCTAGACTAAGGAGAGCGGTTGATGCATTTGTGTCCTGTTTTACAAGGAGAAGGGAACACAAACACCATGTTTACTAGGAGAGGCCCTTTGGGATCAGACCAATGAAATGGGCTTGCAGGTGCCACAGCAACTGCTGCTGTTCCCAAGGGACGTGGTGCCCTGTCCCCTTGTAGTTTCATTCCTCAGGGGAAAGGAGAGACGTTAGACAACCTTATTCAGGGTCATTTATAGTGTGACATTCTTATGGATCTCTGCAGGACTCTGAAACACAATTTCTTCCTAAAATGACATACCCACTGTATGGAGAGTTTGGGGATCACCAAAGAGAATTTAAGATGACCAACCTCGAACCTCTGTACTCCCAACATCCCCAGCTCCCATGTCTTCTCAGTAGGCATGTCTTTCACAGGACATGAGCTCTGCCACTAAGAGCAGTTCCTGCTGGAGACAGAGGGAAGCCAGGGTCCTGCTCATTAGCCCTGAACCTGAGGGCTCTCTGAGCTCTGGGACCAGTTTTCCTCCCACTGTGTGATGCTGCTGCTGCTGCTGCTAAGTCGATTCAGTCGTCATGGCCTGCAGCCTACCAGGGTCCTCCGTCCATGGGATTTTCCAGGCAAGCGTACTGGAGTGGGTTGCCATTGCCTTCTCCGTCTGCGTGATGAAGGACCTGCTTTTATATTCTAAAGCAAATATATATTTATCTTTATTTATAAAAGATTTTATTGGGGTATATTTGGTTTACAATGTGTTAGTGTCAGGTGTACAGTGAATACACATGTTTTTAATATAAATTTATTTATTTTAATTAGAGGCTAATTACAATATTGTATTGGTTTTGTCATACATCAACATGAATCTGCCACGGGTGTACATGTGTTCCCCATCCTGAACCCCCCTCCCACCTCCCTCCCCATCCCATCCCTCTGGGTCGTCTCAGTGCACCAGCCCTGAGCATCCTGTATCCTGCATCAAACCTGGACTGGTGATTCATTTCACATATGATATTATACATGTTTCAATGCCATTCTCCCAAATCATCCCACCCTCACCCTCTCCCACAGAGTCCAAAAGACTGTTCTATACATCTGTGTCTCTGTTGCTGTCTCGCATACAGGGTTATTGTTACCATCTTTCTAAATTCCATATACATGCGTTAGTATGCTGTTATTGGTGTTTTTCTTTCTGGCTTACTTCACTCTGTATAATCGGCTCCAGTTTCATCCACCTCATTAGAACTGATTCAAATGGTGAATGCCCACGTTATAGATACTCTTTTGTAGATTCTTTTCCCACGGAGGCCGTCATACAGTACTGAGTGGAGTTCCCTGTGCTATATAGTGGATTCTTATTAGTTATCCGTTTTATGTGCAGGAGTGTGCATATGTCAATCCCAGTCTTGCAATTTATCCCTTCCCTTTCTTCCCCCTGATAACTATAAGTTTATTTTCTCCACCTGTAACTCTGTTTCCGTTTTGTAGATAGGTTCATTTGTAGTCTTTTTTTTAGATTCCACATATATGTGATATCATATGATGTTTGTCTTTCCCAATCCATCACAGATTGATACTTGTTTAACAAGAAACTTTTACCTTTGTGAAACATTACATTAAAAATCCAGTACAAGCCCCACTTAAAAATGATTTGATTTTAAGAAAGATAAGATGACTCTGGAGCACGTTTCTATAATAGTCTCAGAGGACTTACTTGCAGTTGATATCAGAAACAGAGTCCTCCACCTGGGACAGGTGTGTGGCCCATGTTCTGGGAAGCACTGTTGAAGGTCTTGGCCGGCAGCCTGTAGCCCTGGGCTGACCTCGTGACTGTGGCTGGGCGCCCACCCTGTGCCTTGGTGTCCTCACCTGTAGATAGTCAGGGGTAATGATGGTGATACCTCATGGAGTTGCTGTGAAGATGAAGGGGGCTTAGGCAGGACCATCACCACGACTCTTGAAGCGTGAGCCCAATATGATCGGTCCCAACTGGCAGCTAGCTCCTTACGTTGGAGGCCATTAAAGTCCCTGGGAAAGAGCCAAGCTGGGAGTAAGGGTAGACCCACCTGCCTCGTGATGTCCTCTCTGGACAGCAAGACATTCCTTTTCTCACACATACTCATTTATGTAAGTTGGAACTGCAACATTTAAGGCCTTTTCTTTTTCTGCGTCATTTACAGTTTGCCTGTAGTTTTGCTTGAAAATGAGAATCTATTAAGCCAATGTGTTTATCTCTTTTATTTTTGGCTAGTTTCTCTTTCCAGTTAAAATATACAACAATTTTTAGGCTCACGGTACAGCAGGGGTATGTTTAGATCTAAAACAAACTGTTTCGTCAAAACTAAGAAACAGCAAGAACTCATTTAATCTGTGTACCTTTTCTGTAGTGATCCCAAATTTTCTCTTAGACTAACAGCACTGTTTTTTTTTAGTATAGATGGTCTTCCGGTGACATTTGAGGTTTTGATATGTTCTAAAGGAGGAACGTATTAATGAGATGTTTTAAATAATGGAGTCATTCTTATCAAGCCATCAGCCTAAAGCTGAAATCTATAGCAAAGCCCTCTAAACATGACCATTTTACCATACTCCATCAGAACCTGGCCTCATGTTTGCATTGGATTTTCCCTAAAATATAACAACAACAACAAAAAATGGGTGAGAAATTTCTGTTTACATTGTGGATCTGCTTTCTCTACTGGCTTCTGTTTTGCTTCCCAGTTGCCTTTCCACGGGAAGTGTTTTGACGTGAGCACAAAATAAAGGCTGTGCAGTATTTCTGTATTAAAATGTCCCATTCAGTCCTAGGGAGGAAAGTTGGTCAGATGAACAGTTGATCTCTGGCTCTCTGTACACCAAACAGAGTAAATACACCAGAGTAAATAAATCACAGGTGCGAATTCTAGGGGGTCTCCTTTTTCCATGGTGATTCCTCAGCACCTCACTGGGGCATTGCTCACCCCACCTGCTCTCAAGTTATAAGGGTACTTATTCACACTTCCCAGCGGGGTGTGTTTCCCGCAAATGCAGGAGGGCGCATGTTTCCCCATGGCCACTGCCCCTGCCGCAGGCTGCCCCTGGAAGGCTGTGCAAACAGCTCTCTGTTTGCTGGTCCCCAGTTGCCAACTGAAGGCCCCATTCCTTGAAGTCCTGCCTGAGGAAATTCATCAAGGAAATCAAGCCCTCTTTCTTGATGAACTGGGGACTGCCCACCGCCAACTCCGAGTTCCCTGTCACCCGTACTTACAAAGCAGTCTGCTGTGTCCTTCCTGAAAGCAGTTCCTTCAGCTTCCGCGCAAAGGCCCTCTCGGACTCAGCCAGTCTGACACCGGCTTGAGTCCCGGTGTCAGACTCTGCTGACGGCTCCTCCTCTGTCTTTTCCCTGAGACACCGCCTTCCATGCACTCATTCAGCGGCTAACCCGCTTCCAACCAACCCCTTCAGAACCTTTCTTCCCAATGGGAGTGTTTCCTTTTTGGATAATGTGGTAATCAACCACTGGTGTTGAATTTGTTATTTAAAGCCAGCATTTAAATACTTTAAACATTTAAATTATATTGGTTGAAAAAGTATTTATTGGAGATGGATAAATGTGAGTGGTTCCTCTACACCCTATCCCACCCCCTTCCCAGACCCAGCGTCTGTCACTCAGTGGTTGATTGTAGGGTCAGTTCCAAGAGCCCGTGAGAGAGACTCACTTCGCCTGACAGATTAGGATGTCACAGCAGCATGCCTTCTTCTGGCCCCTTCTGGTCTCTAGTTAGACATACTCTTGATCTTCTCACTGTGATTTTTTTTTGTCTCTTCTCCATGCCTCCTGTGTTTCATTCATTTTACTGTTTTTGTTTCTATTTGTTTATAGTATTATCATCATTATACTGTTCTGCTTTTTCTGACATATCTTCCAGTCCATGCATTCTTTATTCAGTTTTCTCTAATCTGCTGGTAAACCAGTATATTGCTTTTAATTTTTGTCATTGTATTTTGATGTTCCTGAATTTCACCCTGTGTCCTTTTTAAATGTGCAATGTCAGTGTTATTCTTTTTCCAGTTCCTTGCTGAAACTGTTTTGTTTTTCTCTCTTTGAGCACATGAATCACAGTAGTTTTAGAGTCTGTGTCTGGTAATTTCATCATCTGGACAAACTGTGTGTTCGTTTCTATTGTTGTTTGTGCTGGCTGTTGTTCATAGTGTCTTGCATTCTTGAGACCTGGTTATATTTGATTGTGTGCTGGACATTGTATTTGAAAACATTATATGTAAACATAATTTGAGGCCTAGAATGTTATCTGTCTCCATAGAGAATTTTCTTTTGCCTCTGCTGGATGCCTGTGGTGCATACCAGCATCCTGTGGATTTAATTTTAGGATCTGAGACCCTGTGGGTACCCAAACGACTTGCAGTCCAGCTACAAATGAAAGCAGGTTTATCTGCAGCTTGCACTTATTTCTAGAGTTCAGTTTACAGGAAACTAACCCCAGGCACTGGGTGGTTCAGTAGAGCCACCTCTTGGCAGAATCTAGATTCTTCTTTTTGCCCAGCTATCCTCCTGAACTGTCAGAAGCACTAACAGGGAGAGTTTGTTATGATGCAACCCTGACCCACCTCCCTCAAAGACTTTGGTTCTGTTGGTCTGTAGCTTGAGAATCTGCATTTCTCAGAGTTTCCGTCTGATGCTGTTGGTTTAGACATTACACACTGAGGATCCCTAGTTGACTTCATTCTTGAACTCGATTGTACATCTCTTGAAGGTGGAGACTATGACTTACACTCCTTAGTTTCTCTCTCCAGCTAGCTTAGTGCTATGACCCACATGGAACCTATGTACGTAATTCTCACAATGGAATAAATTCAGGTGTTGCTGTTGTTATTGGTTTTGTGTGTTGGAGGTTCTTAAAGTGCCAGGTACCTCCAGCCACTGGCAGGAAACAAGAAAATACAACACAGTCTCCGTCTTTTCATTCTAATGGGAGATGCGGGGCACTGTGGCAGGGAAGGCAGGGGACAAGAATGAATAAGTTGACTGTGTGCTTCTTCATCCAAATTGTGGCAGTGAAAGGGGACACTCAAAAATCCCAGTGGAATCACTATGTTACCAGGAGCAATAGGAACAAGGAGAAGGGGCTATTTAGTCCAACCTAGCCACTGGGTTGAGGGGTGAAAGTTCAGAGGGGAATTCCAGAAAGTTACCTCAGGGAGACTATGCTTGAGTTGTGTCTTAAAGCCTGAACTTCTGCATTTTAAAGCAGGAAAAGGTGCAACTCGTTTCCTCAAATGCTTATTAAGGTGGAATTTAGGGTGATAAGACCCCTGCAAGTGCACAGGGTGAAAGTGTCCAAATTATGCTACTTTGGGTGATTAGATCTTCTTTGCTTAATAAGCATTTATCATTTGTCAGGGCAGCAGAAGTCACTTGGTAGTTCACTGTTCCTCATTTCAGAAAAATAAAAGGTTGATTGACTTCAAGCTCTTACAAACAAGGAGAAGCAACTTGCTCTCCTCTGCTTTCCTCAGTCTTCTCATGCTTCTCTCTCTTTGTAAAAAGCAAGTAAAGCTGACCTTTGAGCCAAGGTTGTAACAAGGGCAGCCCCAAGCTAGTCAACAACTGATCTCAGACAATGAGCTCAGTATTTACACAAAGCTAAGTTCTTTGCATCAGAGGTAAGTAAGTGATGTCTACTCAGAGGCTACATTCCCTCACCTGTTCTCTCCCGAGGGCTGCCTTCATTGCTAGGTTTTTTCCTAATCACCTTGCTTGGGCTCACCTTCTCACCTGCAAAGAGCACATTCTCATAGTAGCACAATTGCATAGCTGTGGCTTATACTTTGCTACTACTTTGGGTGCAGTTTGCTGCAAATAAGGACATTTACAGTCCCTGGGAGATGTTGAAATAGTCCCAAAATAGCAGACATGCAAACACGATGCCTGATGAGCTGCTGCTTATTAAAACATATGGTTTAAGGACTGAGTTACCAATTTAATGTTTCCATAAAGTACCGTATGGTCTTGTATAATGAGGAAAATTGCAGAATACTGATGTTTATGGGGGCAGTCAAAACTGTAGGCTCTGCAGGCACAGACCATGAATTCCAGCTTGGAACTTCATGTTAATATAAGCTTTTTGCATTTTGTATTTTTTAACACTTTCAAGCCTTCCTCAGTGATCAATGCAAAGAAATAGAGGAAAATAATAGAATGGGAAAGACAAGAGATGTCTTCAAGAAAATTAGAGATACCAAGGGAATGTTTCATGCAAAGATGGGCTCAATAAAGGACAGAAGTGGTATGGACCTAACAGAAGCAGAAGATATCAAGAAGTGGCAAGAATACACAGAAGAACTGTACAAAAAAGATCTTCCCGGCCCAGATAATCATGATGGTATGATCACTCACCTAGACCCAGACATCCTGGAATGCAAAGTCAAGTGGGCATTAGGAAGCATCACTATGAACAAAGCTAGTGGAGGTGATGGAATTCCAGTAGAGCTGTTTCAAATCCTGAAAGATGATGCTGTGACAGTGCTGCACTCAATATACCAGCAAATGTGGAAAACTCAGCAGTGGCCACAGCACTGGAAAAGGTCAGTTTTCATTCCAATCTCAATGAAAGTCAATGTCAAAGGAAGCTCAAACCATCGCACAATTGCACTCATCTCACATGCTAGTAAAGTAATGCTCAAAATTCTCCAAGCCAAGCTTCAACGGTACGTAAACAGAGAACTTCCAGTTGTTCAAGCTGGATTTAGAAAAGGCAGAGGAACCAGAAATCAAGCTGCCAACATCGGTTGGATCATCGAAAAAGCAAGAGAGTTCCAGAAAAATATCTGTTTCTGCTTTATTGACTATGCCAAAGCTTTTGACTGTGTGGATCACAACAGACTGTGGAAAATTCTGAAAGAGATGGGAATATCAGACCACCTTACCTGCCTACAGAGAAATCTGTATGCAGGTCAAGAAGGAACAGTTAGGACTGGACATAGAACAACACACTGGTTCCAGATCAGGAAAGGAGTGCGTCAAGGCTGTATATTGTCACCCTGCCTATTTAACTTATATGCAGAGGACATCATAAGAAATACTGGGCTGCATGAAGCACAACCTGGAATCAAGATTGCTGGGAGAAACATCAATAACCTCAGATATGTAGATGATACTACCTTTATGGTAGAAAGGAAAGAAAAACTAAAGAGCCTCTTGATGAAAGTGAAAGAAGAGTGTGAAAAAGTTGGTTTAAAACTCAACATTCAGAAAACTAAGATCATGGCATCCAGTCCCATCACTTCATGGGAAATAGATAGGGAAGCAATGGAAACAGTGAGAGATTATATTCTTTTGGGCTCCAAAATCACTGCAGATGGTGACTTCAGCCATGAAATTAAAAGACACTTACTCCTTGGAAGGAAAGTTATGACCAACCTAGACAGCATATTAAAAAGCGGAGACATTACTTTGCCAACAAAGTTTCATCTAGTCAAAGCTATGGTTTTTCCAGTAGTCATCTATGGATGTGAGAATTGGACTATAAAGAAAGCTGAGTGCTGAAGAATTGATGCTTTTGAACTGTGGTGTTGGAGAAGACTCTTGAGAGTCCCTTGGGCTGCAAGGAGATCCAAACAGTCCATCCTAAAGGAAATCAGTCCTGAATATTCATTGGAAGGACTGATGCTGAAGCTGAAACTCTAATACTCTGGCCACCTGATGCAAAGAACTGACTCATTTGAAAAAACCGTGAAGCTGGGAAAGATTGAAGGTGGGAGGAGAAGGGGACATGAGTTTGAGTAAACTCTGGGAGTTGGTGATGAACAGGGAGGCCTGGCGTTCTGCAGTCCATGGGGTTGCAAAGAGTCGGACATGACTGAGCGACTGAACTGGACTGAGCTCTTTCACTCCTGAAAGGAGTGTGGGCTCTGTTTCTCTGGGTAGACTGTGCCTCATCTACTGTCTTTGATCTTGTGGCAACTGATGTTTTTCAGGTGCACCCAAAGTAGGAAAGGCTTAAGATTTTCCTTTCAGAGTTTTTGCCCTAATGTCTGGTGTCTGGTTAGGCAGATGGCTGTTATAATTTGAATTGTGTCCCCCCACAAAAGATATATTGAAGTCTTGACCCCCAGTAACTCGGGTGTGACCTTATTTGATAATAGCATCCTTGCAGATGAAATTAGTTAAGATGATGTCACACTGGAGTGGACTGGGCTCAGTCCAATATGACTGATGTCCTTGTGAAGACGCAGACACCCAGGCAGGATGCCCTGGGAAGATGGTGTGTTGGAGCGATGCATCTACAAGCCAAGGCATGCCAAAGACTGCTGGCAAACCTCCAGAAGCTAAGATTCTCTAGAGGTTTCAGAGGGGGCATGGCCCTGCTTAACACCTTGATCTTGAACTTCTGGTCTCCAGAACTGTGAGAGGACAAATTTCCGTTCTTTAAGCCATCCAGTTTGCAGTGCTTTGTTATGGCAGCCTTAGAACATGAGTGGCTAATGATGTCTGGGCCTCCAGTTCCCTCCTTTGGAAGTATCACTCACAGAAATTGCTCTAGGTCATCTGGGTGGAATAATGCAGTGTGACAGAAAGAAGGCTGGTGGGAGGGCGGGACAGTCATTCTTCACACAGGTGAGTTCCTCTGCCTGGGTTGTTTTAAGCCTCCTGCAGTGCTGACTGTTCTACTCAGGGGCTTTGCCATCCCTCTTTGTCTTGGTTTTAGCGCCTTTGATGATGGGGGCGGATGGGCAGGTACACAGGACCCTGAGGTGGCCAGTCGTTGTGCTGCATTCCCTGGCACAGTGGCACAGAACTTAGAGGCAAAACGGGTCCTTCCTTGAATTGATAGAGAAGCACTGAGTGGGGCAGGGTGGTGCTTTCTCCCTTCTGGCCACTAAGCTGGGACTTGGGCACCCATGTGCAGTAGGCCCTTTGCATCCAGGGTTCTGCATCCACAGATACGGAGGGAGGGCTGACTGTCAGGAACTGGAGCATCTGAGTGTGTTGGTACCCACAGTAGTCCTGGAATCATTCCCCCATGAGTAACAGAGGGGGCGATTGCATATTTTTCTCTGGAGTACAGAGGGTCTGCTTTCAGTGAGTGAGCCCTGAAAGCTGTGTTTCTGAACCCCTAAATCCCCACTTCCTGCAGTTCTGATCTGCATCTTGTGAGCTACTCTTCAACTCTTTCTAGCTACAGGTTTTGCTAAATCCCATTTCTACTTGAGCTAGGTAGAGTTTCTTCTTCTTGTTTATAACAGTCAAGGCCCACTTGCAAATCTTTTCTGAATCTCTTCCTCTCCCTGCTCCCAGGGAAAGATTTCCTTTTGCTCCCATTTCAACTTTTAAATCCTTTATTAGAATGCTAGACAGAAATTGTTTTTTGGCTTATGTGTTGTTGAGTCCCATTAGGTCATGAATTTCTTGATAACAGAAACTGTGTCTTACTCATTTTTATTTCTTAGTGCTGTGTGCCTGGATTATATCTGGGCCCCCAGTTTAGGGATATTAGCCAGCTAAATAAACCAGTGAGTGATGACCCACCCTTAATGGGACTGCAGATTGCTTAAGCAGGAGAGGACTCTCGAGCTAGTCTGCAAGTGTGCATGTGTGCTAAGCCACTTCAGTCTTTGCCACCCTTTGGACTCTAGCCCTCCAGGCCCCTCTGTCCATGGGATTCTCCAGGCAAGAATACTAGAGTGGGTTGCCATTTCCTTCTCCAGAGAGTCTAGTGGTTTTCGATTTCTAGACGCTGAATTCTTTCTTCAAAGTGAACTTTTAGGTGGAGGCCTGTATGTAAAGCACGTGCGTGTGGAGTTGCTCTGGTGGAGGCAGGGGTGGCCTCCTCCCAGGAATGCTGCCCCTCCTCCTGTCCTCTGACCCCTCACTCCGCCCAGTGGCCTCTGTGGAACTTCTGGGATTCATGCATCATTGTTTGGTAAGCATCTTTTTTAGACTCATGGAGCTTCATTTTCCCATCTGGCTTCCCTTCCTTTTAAAGTGGATGTCACAAATTGTAAGTTGCCGCTGCTGCTGCTAAGTCACTTCTGTCCGACTCTGTGCGACCCCAGAGACGACAGCCCACCAGGCTCCCCCATCCTTGGGATTCTCCAGGCAAGAAAACTGGAGTGGGTTGCCATTTCCCTCTCCAATGCATGAAAGTAAAAAGCACAAGTGAAGTCGCTCAGTCATGTCCGACTCTTCGTGACCCTATGGACTGCAGCCTACCAGGCTCCTCCGTCCATGGGATTTCCCAGGCAAGAGTACTGGAATGGGGTGCCATCACCTTCTCTGCTACTGTACCACAATGAAGTGATACTTCATGGTTTTGATTTGCATTTCCCCGATAATTATTGAGCATGTTTTCATGTACTTGTTGACCATCTGTATGTATTTTTGGAAAAATGTCTATTCATATCTTGTCCATTTAAAAAATTTTAACTCAATAGCATTTTTTGCTATTGAATTCTTTGAGTTCTTTGTATATTTATTAAATGTATAATTTGCAAGTATTTTCTCCCATTAAATAGGTGGACAGTTCTTTTTTTGATTTATTTCACTGTGCAGAAGGTTTCTAGTTTGATGTAATACCACTTGTTTATTTTTGATTTTGTTGTCAATCCAAAAACCATTGCCAACATTCATGTCATGGAGCTTATGCCTATGCTCTCTTCTTGAAGTTTTGTGGTTTCAGGTATAACATGTAAGTCTTTAATCTGGTGCTGCTCCTGCTAAGTCGCTTCAGTCATGTCCGACTCTGTGTGACCCTATAGATGGAAGCCCACCAGGCTCCCCTGTCCCTGAGATTCTCCAGGCAAGAACACTGGAGTGGGTTGCCATTTCCTTTTCCAATGCATGAAAGTGAAAAATGAAAGGGAAGTCACTCAGTCGTGTCCAAATCTTAGCGACCCCATGGACTACAGCCTACCAGGTTCCTCTGTCCATGGGATTTTCTAGGCAAGAGTACTGGAGTGGGTTGCCATTGCCTTCTCCAGTCTTTAATCTAGTTTGAGTTAATTTTTGTATGTGGTGTAAGACAGTGGTCCAGTTTTATACTTTTGCATGTGGCTATCCAGTTTTCTGAGCACCATTTGTTGAAGAGATTGTCTTCTCTCCATTGTACATTCTTGGCTTCTTTCTTGTATATTTATTGACCATATATACATAGGTTTATTTCTGGGCTCTTTATACTGTTCCATTGATCTGTGTGTCTGTTTTTATGCCAATACCATACTGTTTTGATTATTATATCTTTGTAATATAGTTTGGAACCAGAAAGTATGATGATTCTTGCTTTTCTATTCCTTCCCAAGATTGCTTTGAGTATTTGGATCTTTTGTGGTTCCACACAAATTTTAGGCTTTTTTTTTTCTATCTCTGTAAATGCATTAGAATTTTAAGTCTGTATGAGAGCCATGTTTATGACCATTTTTCCATGTCTGCTAAATTTTATGATATTGTTGAATCAGATTCTCA
>SJYQ01001397.1:530191-545023 GCA_006410935.1 Redunca redunca | reverse complement strand
AAAATTAGTCTAATTTGGAAATTCCATTTGCATTAGGAATGTTATAGCAAAAGGAAGACGAACTTCATCTGAATGTTTTATAATATTCAGGTCAATATGAACTAGATTACTTTAAAATTCATGACTTATTTTTGTCTTATACAACCTATTTCTCAGTTTCTTATAAATAAAGACAGAACATTTTCATTTTTACTTTGGAGAATTTCAAACTTTTGCATGTTTGATTTAGAGACTTTGAGAGTCATCAGCCTCTATATTTTATGCAAAATATCTTTCTTTTAGAAATAGCACCATGGAAAATGAGTATATAAGGTATACATGTTAGTATTTAATAAAATAAAAATTATCTTTTGACATTTTAATATCAAATCCATACTCCACATGAGCCATCATGTAGCAGACAACTGTTGGTAGGACAACCTGCCTTGGAGATATGAATTGCCTTGCCCATGATCACCGAGACGTGCCCTGTGGGCTCACAATTTTCATGCAAGCCTTGTGCCTGGCATCCTAGTTGTCTGTGAGTCAGGTCATGTGATCTCTCTCATGGTGATAGGATACAGTATTTCATTGCTTTGACTCCTGGGGTCACACCATTGATTTAATCATAGCTTTTTAGGAAGAAAATGAGGTGCCACACATCAATTACTAAGTATAGATTGATTTCAGAAGCATTAAAATGTGAAAAATATTCATTTTAGACTCAGAGAACTAAGACAAAGCTATATGTGTTTAAAAGGAGTACGTCAAGGCTGTATATTGTCACCCTGCTTATTTAACTTCTATGCAGAGTACATCATGAGAAACGCTGGACTGGAAGAAGCACAAGCTGGAATCAAGATTGCCAGGAGAAATATCAATAACCTCAGATATGCAGATGACACCACCCTAATGGCAGAAAGTGAAGAGGAGCTAAAAAGCCTCTTGATGAAAGTGAAAGAGGAGAGTGAAAAAGTGGGCTTAAAGCTCAACATTCAGAAAATGAAGGTCACGGCATCTGGTCCCATCAGTTCATGGGAAATAGATGGGGAAACAGTAGAAACAGTGTCAGACTTTATTTTTGGGGGCTCCAAAATCACTGCAGATGGTGACTGCAGCTATGAAATTAAAAGACGCTTACTTCTTGGAAGAAAAGTTATGAGCAACCTAGATAGCATATTGAAAAGCAGGGATATTACTTTGCCAACTAAGGTCCGTCTAGTCAAGGCTATGATTTTTCCAGTAGTCATGTATGGATGTGAGAGTTGGACTGTGAAGAAGGCTGAGCGCTGAAGAATTGATGCTTCTGAACTGTGGTGTTGGAGAAGACTCTTGAGAGTCCCTTGGCCTGCAAGGAGATCCAACCAGTCCATCCTAAAGGAGGTCAGTTCTGGGATTTCTTTGGAAGGAATGATGCTAACACTGAAACTCCAGTACTTTGGCCACCTCATGTGAAGAGTTGAATCATTGGAAAAGACCCTGATGGTGGGAGGGATTGGGGGCACGAGGAGAAGAGGATGACAGAGGATGAGATGGCTGGATGGCATCACTGACTCGATGGACATGAGTTTGAGTGAACTCCGGGAGTCGGTGATGGACAGGGAGGCCTGGTGTGCTACAATGCATGGGGTCGCAAAGAGTCAGACACGACTGAGTGACTGAGCTGAACTAAACCGAATTTTATGTATTTAAAAGAAAAATATTGCCTTTATCTCTATATTATCTACCTATTTATCTATACATATTTATTTAGAAAATAGTTCAGAAATTATTTGCCTGTTAGAAGGGAATACAGAATGTGATTTAACAGTAAAATAGCCCTCATAAAAGTGGTACTGGCTAAAGAACCCAGTTTGGTGAGGAAGGCGGGTTTGAAATATTCTGGGCCCTGTAAACAGGAAGCAAGCATAGCACTCTCTGCTCCTGTGGAATGTTCCCACACCAGGAAGTCAGTGTAAGATTTGAGTAATTGTTTTGACTACCACAAAAGAGCATCTGAATCTTGTGTTGTTTTCCATGCTTGTTTCTGCTTATCTGAGAACAGGAAGCTATAGATGGCCACTGGTCACATGAGTTTGGAAGTTTGGGAGACCTTTCCTCCCCACTGGGGAACTTTGGGGAAGGACCAGACTCTCACAGCATTCAACCAGTGGCCTCTCTCCCATTCTTTCTGGTCCCATCCCTCTCAACCCAAGGTGGCCCTGCTGCTCTGTTCTGTGCTGGAATCAGCCTTGCAGAGGATTTCTCCTCGTAGCTCCACACTTCTTCAACAGCGGCTTCACTGGGGCCTGATTAGCAATTTGGAAGAGTATCAATGCCCATTCCTTAACTCCCAGGCGTTCAGTTGTTCCAAGTTTCATTAGAGGTGCCTACAGAAATTTGGCCTAGAAAGGGAAAGGACATGGTTTTAAATGTACTCATTTTAAAGTACCATAAAAAGATTTATTGAAGAAGCAAGTTATAGTTGATGAAGAGCAGTTCTCATCAATTGCGTGTTAGGATGTTGGCTGACTTCAGGTGATTGTTCAGGATCAGATTGGGGCTTCCAAGTATGTGCGGGATGAGGCACCTGAGTATCACAGGATACTGGTACATCTGTTCTGGCCTTATTAGAAGATAAGGATAGTTAGTGACAGGCATTTCCCCTGTTGTATTGCTACTTTACACTATTATTATTGTATTTATTTGTTGCTGTAAAACTGGGGCTTCCCCGGTGGCTTAAAAGGTAAAGAATCTGCCTGCAATGCAGGAGACCTGGGTTCATTCCCTGGGTTGGGAAGATCCCCTGGAGACGGAAATGGCCACCCACTCCAGTATTCTTTACTAGAGAGTTCTATGGACAGAGAAGCCTGGCTGGCTATAGTCCATGGGTCACATGGGGTCAGACATGACTGAGTGACTAACACACACACATGTTAATGTTATTTATTTATTGTTGTAAAAACTACAGAAGATTTTCCGTCTTAACTATTTCTAAATGGATGGTTCAGTAGGGTTAAGTGCCTTCACATCATTGTGCAACCAGTCTTCAGAACTCTTTCCATTTTGTGAAATTGGAATTCTGTATCCATCAAACGACTCCCCATTTCTCTTGCCTTGGTAATTCCCATTTTGTTTTCTGGCTCTGAGTTTGACTACCCTAGATACATCATATGAGTGGGAAGCATACAGTATTTGTTCTCGTGTGTCTGGCTTTCTTCAGTTAGCATTGTGTTCTCAAGGGTCATCCATGTAACATGGATCAGAATTTTCTTCCTTTGTTCTGCTGGATGGGACAGCTGTTTTTAAAGATTCTAGAGAGCAGACCACATTGCCTGGACACATAAAGTACACGGAATACTCATTTGGAGGATTCCTATTTTTATGGTAACATTTTTGAAAAATACTTTTCATTTCATGTTGGACAATAGTCGATTAAAGAATCTGCCTACAGTGCAGAAGATCCAGGTTTGATCCCAGGGTTGGGAGAAGGGGATGGCTACCTACTCCAGTATTCTTGCGTGGAGAATCCCATAGACAGAGAGGCTGGTGGGCTACAGTCCATGGGGCTGCAAAAGAGTTGGACACGACTCAGTGTGTCGGCTTTCATAGCCAATTAACAATGTTGTGATAGTCGCCCATGCACAGCAAAGTGGCTCTGCCATACATACACATGCATCCATTCTCCCCCAGACTCCCCTCCCATTTTCTGGTCACTTTTCTTAAAGTCTTTTAAGTAGTTGTGTTTTCAAGTTCCAGTAGCAGGATCGGTTAGAATTCCCTGTGGACAAGGATGATGCATGAGGAGTGAGATCAGGCTGAGGATGCTCCGAGAATAACTGAGTCATCTCCAAATGATCTGTTTCCTTCTGGCCTTTATGAGAAAAAACTTTCTTTTCAGCTTCCAGTGGTGTTCTCAGCTCAGGTGGGGTATGATTCTGCCCTCCTCCAGGGATTTGGCATTATCTGCAGGCATTTTTGGACATCACGATTCAATGGAGGTGTACCATTGGCATATGGCAGGTGGAGGCCAAGGTTGCTGCCAGACTTCTATGATGCACAACAGATGATGATTTGGTCCAAATGTTAACAGTGCCCATGACGGGAAACCCTGACCCAGAAGCAGAAGCTAAAGAAGACAAAACCGTGTATGAAGGTTTAGTCAACAGAGAGCTTCCAATCATTACATACCCAGATGGCCCTCCTCTTGGAGAAGGTCCGGCATGTAATGAAACAGAACAGCGTCCATCTACGTCAGATGCCTCAAGTGGGTACAAAAGATCACATCAACAGCGGCTTTCTTACCTAAACACTATTTGTCTAAACACAAAGCCTTCAAACAGCTGACTTTCAGGGAGCTCAGTGTCGGCCCTGCCCTGGAAGCCCCAACAGGGGCTATTTCATGCTAATGTAAACAGGATAAGCCTTTTCAGCTGCAGTGCTGTTTACCAGGAACCTGCTGGAATAAACTGGGCCATTAAGTTTAATTTAGTCAGCAGGAATCGCTGGCTTCTTCCATTGTCAAGAAGCAGCGAATGTGTGGGCGCATGTGACAGATGCTATGATCTGGATTTGCTGGGGGAACACTGGAGGGCCTTTCTCCAAGCGAACAATGAGAACGATGAACTTATGGATGATGGACTCCCTCCCTGAGAGTAAAGATCCAACTTGCAAGCAAAAGAAGCAAGTCTAAAGGTGGGACTGGAGACGGCCTCTGGAGGGCCCTGTTACAGCTGGGAATCGGCAAGTCGGTGACTAAGTTGAAAATGAATGATCTGAAAGTTCTTTTTCTTCTTTTAGGTGGAGAAGATACCATTTAATAGGAATAGTACTAGACTTTATTTTTCTGTTTGTACATTAGAATTCTCATCCAGAGAAGAGCAGGGGAAATCTGGCAGCAGTGGGAGGAGGTACAGTGGAGGCCAGCGCCCTTCAGGGTCCTGGACTATCCCACTTAGGAGCTGGGGCATCGCTGGGATGGTTGCAGCCATACTGCAGTGCTCAAATGGACCAGTTTTGTACAGTCTCTGGCTGGCCTGGTTGAGCTAGAGGCTCCTCTGTCTATAGGATTCTTCTAGAAAGAATGCTGGAGTGTTGTGCCCTCCTCCAGGGGATCTTCCCGACCCAGGGATTGAACCTGCATCTCTCTCTCAAGTCTCCTGCACTGGCAGGCAGGCTCTTTACCACTAGTGCCACCTGGGAAGCCCGAGCTAGAGAAATGTGTTTAAGTGCAGTAAACACCTCACAGGGAAACATAAGTGAGTTCATATCCCCAGACCCCCATTTTAGCTATACCATTTCAATTATGCCCTCCTGTCTCTTGCTCCATGAGACATATTAAAGCTACAGTTGGTTCCCCCATGCAGTGCTCAAGAGTCTGGACTCTATAGATGAGATTGCACAGGTGTGAGTCCTGGCTCTGTTACTTACCAACTGAATGCCCTTTTCCTCTTCCGTAAGGAAGGTCACTTTCAGTGACCTCATATAGTTATGCTGATTTAAATGGCTTAATATTTGTAAAGCACACAAACAGCTCCAGATGAGTGGTGAATATCATGTTTGCTAAATAAATGACATCCTGCTACCAAACCAAGCTTGGGTCCCCCAGCCTGTGTGCAGTAAAGCCAATCTATTGACACCAGTTTGTAGTGAAGGAAGGTGCAGTGTTGACTGCAAGGCCAAGCAAGGAATACAGGGGGTAATGCTCAGAAGACCCGAACTGCTTGGTGGCTTCAGGGAGAGGTGTCTAAACACAGGGTGAGGCCTCAGGGTGCCTCATGAGCACGTGGGCACTCTTCCAGTGGATGGGTGTGAGGTGATTGGGAGTCAACATCATCAGCCTTCTGGTTTCAGCTGGTCTGGGACCATGTACTTCTGGTCAGCAATGTAGTTAACTTCTCACACCTAATGGGGGTTTTAGTCTCTGCAAAAAAACTCAAGGCTGTGGCTGTGGATGTTATTTATAGCCCTTACGGAGGAACTAAAGTTCCTTGACTTTTTTCAGGGCTAAACTATCATTGTTTTGTATTGCCTGATGGTTTTCTTTTGTTCCTGAATTTTCTCACCTCTCTGATTGTGTTGATACTTGCTCTTTGGAACTCAGGGAAGGCCCCAGAAGCTAAAGATTTTCTGTAAACAAGAGGCGAGAGACATGGAGGTTTATCCTCAGGAGCCCGCACAGGGTCCTGCACGGTTTCAGTTTGACAAACTGGAAGCTCTAAATTCATGGATTAGACTGTAATTTAACAGATTTTGGGAGTCTGGTGCTAACTTATTTCAGAGAGCATATAAAATGAAGTCAACATGTATTGACCAAACAGCCCGCAACTTCCCCAGGATTGATTTTAATTGATTGCTCAGGGTTCTGTGCTCTCAGGCCTACCTTGCCCATGCTGTAGCTATCAGATGTCCTATAAGTGTCAGATGTTTTCATCACTGGGTGGGTTATGAGGTTGGGCTAACTGCAAATGGGGTGAAACAGAAGATCTGCTGGAGCAGGGAGCTGGGAGGACAGAGGACAAAGACTGCAGTACATTCCGACTTGGTGGTGTTTACAGCACTTCAGCCAGGAGGTGAAATGACCCGTGTCAATGGTGGTTAAGATCCACAGCGGGAGCAGGATCAGGAGCTGGCCCAAGCCACAGGGCAGGGCTGTCTCCAGGGTCTGCTCTGGTGGGAGAGACCAGACAACTGACCTATACCCAAGTGAGAAGGAGAATCATGACGGGGGACATTTGCTGCCCCTGTGGAGAGTTTTAACTCCCACTTCTCCTATCACAACTGGATGGCATGGGCTTCTCCCTCTTCCTCCTCTGGGCCTCTGGAGTCTTCCATCCTGGGCTTACATCCCCCAGGAGGGGGCAGTGGGTGACATTCTCTCTGAAGAAACTGTCATTTGGGAGTCCCAAATGCCACAGTAAGTTGCGCCCTGATTACCTATCAGCAAAGCCCTCTGGTTGCCCAGCGGTGCTGGTGCCCAGAGCTTCCGTCCTGTCTTAGTGCCTTCTCCTTAGGTGTGAAGGCAGGTCGGGGGCCACTTTGGCCAGGGCTCATCCGGCCTGGGCATGGCCATGCATTTCCCGCCCCTGGCTGCCTGCACCTTCTTTCTCTACTTGCACTGGGTAACAGAGGGAGACACAGATGCTTAGAAGGAAACAAATAAATGACTTGGAAAATGATTCTCCACAAATAGCTTGCCTGCTCCTCTGAGTCCTGAGGAAGTTCAGTTAAAACACAGAAGGAAAACATCCACTGGTCCCCAGTGCCTAGGTACCAGCCAGCATGGATGGGGCTCCGAGGCTGTGGAATCCCAAATGGGAAGGGACTCAGAGACATCAAACTCATTTCTGACTGCAACGTTTTTACTTTCTCACTTTACCACTTTCCTCTGAATTTCTTGTGGTCAACATTCTTGGTATTCCAGGTTCAAGAGAGTAGGGGAGAAGGAAGCAGGGAGACCTGATTAGAGGGAAATGAATCAGAGTGGAATGCAGTGAGCCCCAAAGCTGAGGATTAGTCCCCACCTCTGCCTTCTCTACTGCCGTGCATGTCCAGAGGAGAAACAATGGAAAAGCCTGGTTCTGAGTAGGGGAAGCCCCGCAGACCCATGGCTCTCTCAGATTCAGCCTCATTCTTGCCCACCTGCTTGGAGAGAGAGAGACTGGTGCTCTGAGAACCACAGGGCATGGGGAGAGCTGCTTATCTTGAATTGTTTTTGAAGAGCACATTTCAGCAGTTAGCTTTTCCCAGAGGATCCCTGGAGCTCAGAAACCTGCTCTCCATAGCCCAGAAGGGGCCGTGGTGTTTTGAGAAGGCTAACACCTGATCATCCCACTGGCTGTTCTCTGGGCAGAGTTTTCAGCTTTGCGGTTAGATGCTTTACACTGGGCACCACTAAGGACTGAATTGTGCTGTCTTCCAAATTCATGTTGGGAGTCCTAACCCCCAGTGCCTGTGAATGTGACCTTACTTGGAAATAAGGTCTTTGCAGATGTTAAGTACTTAGGTGAGGTCATTGGGGGGGGTCCTGATTCAATATGAATTGATGCCCTTACCTAAAGGGGAAGTGTGGGAGATGGACATAGACACAGAAAGTATTCATCATGTGAACAGGAAAGCAGGCATCAGGATGATGCTTCTACAAGCCAAGAGATACCAAAGATTGTAGCGAACCACCAGGAACTGGGGGAGAGGCAGAGAACAAATTTCCCAGCCTTAGGAGGAACCAAACCTGCTAAGACCTCCAACTCAGACTTCTAGCCTCTGGAACTATGAGGCAAGAAATTGCAGTTGTGTAAGCCATGCAGTCTGTGGTACTTTGCTAGAGCAGCCTTGCAAAATGATCCAGGCTTGGACTTGCTGGAAGAAGGCAAATTCATCACGCAGGGTTAATCAGCCCCGTGTGGTTCATACACAACCTTCGATTTGGCTTTTGCCCAGAAGGTTTTGTGCGGTGACCATTGGTTTTGTTCTGCTCCGGATCTCCCTATATCTCTCTGGTGGAAAATTTTCTTGCTGCTCAAGGGTGTGTGGAGGGGGACCAAGAATGGAACTCTTTGTTTAGAATTTGCGTGGTATACATAAATAACAAGCATATGGGGGATTTTCGAGCCAGAGGCATTTTAGAATTAGGCAAGGGAAGAGAGACTTCATTTGTTAAAGACATTTCCTGTTCAAATTCATCAAGAGCTTTCCTACATCCTCCCTTCCCCGTGTCCTGCTCCCCTCACAAACCCCGAATATGTAAGAGGCTTTCTTAGTAGAGTAAGCCCAACAGGATGTTGAGAGAAAGGGATAAGAAAAAATAGTGCATAAAACAGATGAATGGGAAAAGCTCTTTCTTTTTATGCATATAACTTCAGAATTGTAAAAAAGATGAGTAAGAAAATTTCCTTCTCAGTAAACATGCCATTAAGTGTGTCTAAATTGCTTACACAAAGCCCAGGATTTAGAAGTTAACCCCGGTTGCCTCCTTTTAGATAGAGGGACCTGCACTGAAATGTTACCTTCAGGCTTCTTACACTACTGGCTTATGTGCCTTTCTGCTCAGACTGTTACATAGGGTGAGTGGGTCAAGTTTAAGGTACAAAAGTTGGCCTAATCCAGCTCAGCCACTCCAAAAAAGGGAGTTGGGTTATACCCTTGGGGGGCGCAGGGGTGGGGTGGGGCGATTTTGGACTCCTTATTTCTGAATGCAGGATGCTCTAATTTAGTTAACACTTTTTCCTATCACCATGTGAATGCTCTATAGCAGCTTCATCATTTGCTCTGGAAAAGCCCTTTCGAATTAAAATAATTCATTAGCTCTCAAGGACTTAGTGAAGCAAGCTGTGAAGAAGGGAGTCCCATTTGCTTGTGTCCGGAAAGGAGGTTGCCCCCTGGTTAGCATAAGCATCTTAGTTTCACACCCTATTAACAGGGTGTTTGTCTGATTTCTTCCTTTCAACCGAAACCACAGTCCTGGGGAAGCCAGCCAGCCTTCCAGTTGCTTCTGGTGCAGATCTTCATGGCTTCATGACTCAACTTAGTCAAAGAGATTTCTTGTAACAGTTTTAGAAGAGACATTTCCACATTCAAATGTGACCACAGAAACATATTTCAATGACAGGTTGACATTATATATGATTTCTTTGTACCCTGAATGAGAGTGCTTTTTCTGGATGAATCTCCTGAAGACAAGTGTGTGCAATTGGTAATTTGCAGTAATATTAGAAACAGAAGAAAAAAATAGTCGTGATATATACTAATATAAGTATTTATTACGTGGTATGTTGCAAGAGATAAAATATAGAACATAAAGCATAAAACCGAGGAAATCAAATTTGGGGAAAAGTTATTGAACACTTTGAACGTGCCAGAAACTGCACTCAGCTCTTCATGTATTCTTAGGGTGTGTGTGTGTGTGTCTGTGTGTATGAGAGAGAGCAAGAGAGTGTGAGAGGACGATTAGATCCCTTTGGAGAACGTCTCCTGTGTCATTGAAAGAAGGGTAATTTATATGAGTGTCATGAAAAGTCATTTAAGAGTTTGAGAGGAAGCATAGGAAGGCAATTATGTATCAGGAAAAAAAGGGCATTTCCCCCCCTCTGATTTGCAGAAGGGTCTAATCCTTGCACAACATTTTCAAGGGCAAGGCTCAAACTTGGCTTTGAGATAATTAATTGGCCTGTTGCCTGGAGTGAGGAGTTGGCTTTTAGAGACAAATACACTAATCAAAAACAGCTTTCAGGAAGACTTTATTCTGTCCCATGCCTACCACAGTAATTTGCACATAATATGCCCTCAAATATGAGTTTATCTAACGGATGAAGAGAGGATTTTATATTGAAAGGTTGTTTGTAGCAGGCAGTCTCTTACTTCTTTTTCCTCTAAAGGTGAAGAGGGACTTGTCTAAATTGCAGTAAGAGAAATATAGGTTAGAGTTGCCAGCTACAAGCAGAAAGAAATATTGGCAAGAGCTCCAAGAGGGTTAACGTTCTTTCTGGAGGTATCTATGGCAACAGAAAGGTTAAGCATAGCTCTTGTAGAAGAAAGGGGTAGGTCCTTAATGCTCTGCTCCCGACTTCCCCTTTGCCCCTACATTTGCTACTGGCTGGGATATACAGTCAAGCTCAGAATGGTACTAAATCCCCCTGAATAATGGGATTTTTTTTCTTTTGTCAAGATACTCTGCCTTTCTGAGAACAAAGGGGTCACTCAGCTAATATCACCTGAAACAGGCTATAGTGTAAAGGGGACATAAATAAAAATTGGTTCACCCGAGAGTAAAAGAAAACCCCAATTAAAATGGCACAAACAAAATAGTAAGTTAAGAAGTCAAGAGATAGATGTCTAGTTCATGATATTGCCAGGGACCACATTCTCATCTCGTCATGGTCCCAGATGGCTGCTTGAGCTCCAGCCAACATGTCTACATACTAGCCAGGGGCCAAGAAAGGATGAAGAAGGGCATGCCCTATTCCTATAAAGACACTTCCCAGGACTGGCAAAGGATACATTTGCTTACATCTCCCTGGCCAGAACTTCCATGAACACACTTTCAGCTTAGGGTGGTTGAGTAATATGGTTTCTGTGTTGGGCAGTCAAATACCAACTAAACACCAGGGGTCCTATTAAAGAAAGCAGAGAAGAATGGTCAATAGGGGACACCTTGCAGTCTCTGCAAAAGTTGTAAAATGGATATGTGGGTCACTCAGTTCATGAAAACATTATTTTCCTCTCTGTCTATTCTACACTCCCCTGGTTTCTGTCTGAATAGCTTAATTTGATTTTGAAATCTTGACTGTAGGAACTCCTAGGCAGATCCTGAAGGCATTCACAGGACCTGGCTCAGTCTGGATTCACTGGAGCAGAGCATGGTTTCCAAGCTCAAATGGACAGATGCACTCTGAGGTACTAGGTCTGGCTGGGGCCCGAGATTCTGCATTTCTAAGAGTCTCTCAAGTGATGTGATGCTGTTGAAGTGCAGACCACATTCTTAGTGCAAGAGTTTAGAAAAGATTTTCAACGTCCCAGTCTGTAGAGATGGGCTGGTGGTGGCCAGAGTGTGTGTCATACTGTTCATGAGACAGCCTTGGGGAGCCTGCAAAATATAGACTTCTAGGATCCCAACTACTGCATTCTATGTAATAGGTTGCAGACGTCTGCTTTTTTTAAATTGAAGTATAGTTGATTTAAAATATTGTGCTAATTTCAGGTGTATAGCAAAGTGATTCTGATTATCTATCTGCTTTTTCAGATTCTTCTCCATGAAAGGTTATTATAAAATATTGAATATAGTTCCCCATGCTATACAGTAAATCTTTGTTGTTCATCTATTTTATATAGAGCAGTGTGTCTCTTGATCATGGTATCTCCCTTGCCAGGCAAGTATGCAGCAGTGTATCTCTTGATCCTATACTTCTAATTATGTGGTCCCCTACTACCTGCCTTTTCCCCTTGCTAAGCATGAGTTAGTTTTCTACATCTGTGGGTCTGTTTTCTGTTTTGTAAATAAGTTGATGTGTATTGCCTTTTTAGATCCCACCTGTAAATGCTATTATATAATACATAACACCAGCTTTGTCCTTTTTCCTCAGAATTACTTCGGCAAGTCTAGATCTTTTGGGGTTTCACATACATTTTAGAATTACTTGCTCTAGATCTGTGAGAAGTGTCATGGGTAATTTGATAGGGATTACATTAAATCTGTATATTGCTTTGAGTAGTATGGTTATTTTCACAGTATTAATTCTTCTAATCCAAGAACATGGAGTATCTTTCCATTTCTTTGAATATGTTCAGTTTCCTTTATCAATATTTTATAGCTCTCAATGTATAAGTCTTTTACCTCTTTGGTTAGGTTTATTTCTATGTATTTTATTTTTTTGACACAAGACATCTGATTTTCATAACAGACACTCTGGGTAATTTCTGATAAAGGTGGTCTGTGTGTGTGTTCTTAGTTGCTCAATTGTGCCCAACTCTTTGCGACCCTGTGGACTGTAGCCTGCCAGGCTCCTCTGTCCATGGGGATTCTCCAGACAAGAATCCTGGAGTGGGTTGCAATGCCCTCCTCCAGGGGATTTAGGAGCTACATTTTGAGAAATATTGGCATCTGGTTCCCCAGCACTCTGTGCCGGTGTGAGTCTTAACCTCTCAGATCATTAGCCTATGAGATCTCGGCATTCTGGGATTTCTGGTTTTAAATTGTCTAGCTTAATTCATTAAAGGAAAGACATTTTACTAATCTTTATGGCCCAGAAGTATTTCATCAAAGGCACATTCATCTTCCTTTCCTGTTTTGGAACTAAGGGTTTTATTCTTCCAGGAAGTTTAGAATGTCTTTATCAGCGAGGGTTGCCATAACAAAATACCATAGGCTGGTGGCTTAAACAACAGACTTTTATTTCTCACAGTGAAGGTTAGATTTCTGAGACACGGTGCCTGCCTGGTTGGGTTCTAGGGAGACTCTCTTCCAGGCTTGCAGACAGCCACCTGCTGCTGCCTCTTTATGGCTGTGTCCTCATGTGCTTGACAGAGAGGGTGGTCAAGTCTTGTCCTTGTCTTACAAGAGGACATGTCTCCCTCATTACCTCATGTAAACCTGAATACTTCCCAGAAGCCCCACCCAAATGCCATCACCCTGGGAGTTAGGCTTCAACACGAGTTTCGGGGGAAACACAAACACGCAGTTCCCAACAGAGAGGATTCTGCATCTCTGAGAATGGGGCTGGCAGACTAGCCAGAGGTTGGGCTGGGTAAAGGCAGGTGTGGGGGAAAGACTGAGGGAGAAAAAGAGGAGGGAGAAAGGAGCAGGTGGCAAGAAGCTGATGTTCCCTGGCACCTCCTCTGGGCAAGCGCTGTGCTAGACATTAAGTATTCCTTCATGTAATCCTCACTACCACCTGAGAGGTGGTGGGCTGTCTCCATCAGCCCCAGACAGATGTTTTAATATTCTTTTGCATATATTCAATACTTAATTTAAACAAGAGTCAGAGAAAAGCAGTGGCTTTTGTTGAGTTTGGGTGAACTCCGGGAGTTGGTGATGGACAGGGAGGCCTGGAGTGCTGCGATTCATGGGGTCGCAAAGAGTCGGACACGACTGAGCGACTGAACTGAGCTGAACTTTGTAATCACAGGTGACCAGAGGGGCTCTTCACCTCTTCACTTTCAGACCATTTTCACTACTTGGTAGTTATTCTTCCCTTCCCTACCCTCCATTGCCTCCTTCTTATCCCAGCGTCTCTTTACCACTTTCATTTCCTGATCAACTCTACTTATAAAGGCCTAGTTCAAGTTCTAGGTAGATTTCCCCATCACCCTTTCGGGGAGTCCTAGATCGCAGCCCCGTCCTTGAATTCAGGCCTTCATTCACATGGAGAGGTCTTCCCCAGGTTTCTGCAATCAGCCTGGGGACACCATTATATCAAGCACATCTTTTAATTTTCTGTATATTTCTTATTATCTGACTTTATTTACTTATTTGAAAAAACTTTTTATTTTATATTGAAGTATAGTTGATACATGCATATGTATAATGGAATCATTTTGCTGTACACCTGAAACTAATTTTCTGTATTTTTGATGTCTGATGTCTAAGGTCTTGGGGACACTGGAGGGCCTGCCTTTTTCAGAGTTGGCCTGTTCCTAGAGATAGTAATTGACAGGTGGGCTAGGGTGCCTTTCATATGGAAACCATCCAGCCCAGCGCCCATCCCAGTCACCTCTTTATGGAGCTTTTATATCCCAGGCCACTATCTGCCTACCCTAGTCACCTCAGCGTCAGGTACCAGACAAGTAAGGGCAGCCACTATGCTCCACTGAAAGCCTACTGAAATCTTTCAAACTAGCCAGCCTGAAGCCTGCTTACCCTGCCTCTCATTCTTTCCTGTAGAAACCACAATAAAAGCTCTTGTCTACTTTTCCCCGCCTCCATCTACCTCCTAACTGACCCTGATTCTTCACTGAGTGGCCCCACCAGGCATGCCATCCTTTTGGAATCGGAGTATACCAAACTATCTTTCCAATGGCAGTCATCTCCTCATCTGTTGGTTTCACCTTACCTGAAAAATCATGCAAACTACATTTTATTTTATTTTTTTAATTGAGATGATAACTGACATAGCATTATGTTAGTTTCAGGTGTGCAACATATTGACTTGATACTTGCATATATTTTGAAATGATCACCATAATATCTCTCACCATACATAGTTATAGATTGTGTTTTCTTGCTATGAGAACTTTTAAGATCCACTCTCTTAGCAACTCTCAAATATGCAATGCACTATTATTAACAATAGTTACCATGCTGTATATCACACTCCCATGATTTATTTATTACTGGAAGTTTGTGCCTTTTGACTCCCTCCCCCTCTTTGGCCCCCCACCCCC
>SJYQ01001397.1:476357-529748 GCA_006410935.1 Redunca redunca | reverse complement strand
AGTGGTGCTATATTCCCCAGGAGAAAGAGCTGATGCTGTTTGTGGCTTTGTACATCCTGTTTCTTTTTGTGATTCAGCTTAAAGATGAATAATGTGGGGAGGGAGGGAAAGCTGGTACAAATCCAGAGCCTGACACCTCCGGGTAATGATGCTGCCTTTGTCCCTGTCTTCTGAATGCCAACAGCAGTGGCTTCTCCTGCTTCGTGGGGAAGCAGAACTAAGCTTCTACACAGCTTAGAATGGCTGGGGCTGGAGATAAGGTGCAGAATTTTCCTTTTTTGGCTCAATGGCATGCACTTTTTCTTTCAGTTTAGCCAACCTGGATGGGGACACTGGGGATACAAGTGTAAATAAATGCCGCTCTATTCCCCATCCACAGAGTGGGGAGGACCATCTTAGAGGCAGTCCTGTGTGCTGGGAGTTGGGGGGGAGGTGAGGGAATGGGGAGGACTCTAGACAGACTATTTGGGAGCAAGTCCTGTCCATTCAGTGACCCCAAGTCCTTGGACAAATTCCACCATTTATTTATTGCCCAGTAGAGTTTTGGGCACTGAGGATAGAGTGCTGAACAGAGGTACTTTGATTCTAGTGGAGAAGACAGTCTGGTGGTGGTGTAGTCACTAAGTTGTGTCTGATTCTTGTGACCCATGGACTGTAGCCCCCCAGGCTCCTCCATGGCGATTCTCCTGGCAAGAATACTGGAGTGGGTTGCCATTCCATCTCCAGGGGATCTTCCCAACCCAGGGATTGAACCCAGGTCTCCCACATTGTA
This sequence comes from Redunca redunca, assembly GCA_006410935.1. NCBI lineage: Eukaryota > Metazoa > Chordata > Mammalia > Artiodactyla > Bovidae > Redunca > Redunca redunca. Next base: position 528,976 of record SJYQ01001397.1, on the reverse strand, counting down.
GACAGATTCTTTACTGTCTGAGCCACTAGGGAAACCCAATACAATCGAACTTATGGACAAAACAGAAGGAAACTCACAGACATGGATAACAAATTTATGGTTACCAAAGGTTAAAGAGGGGGAGGGATAAATTAGGAATCTGAGATTAACAGATACATACTATGTGAAAGTAAATAAATCTAAAAAGAAATGATATAAATGAACTTATTTTGCAAAACAGACTTATAGACTTAGAGAAGGGGACTTATAGACTTAGAGAATGGTTGCCAAGGCGAAAGGATTGGGGGAAGGGATAGTTAAGGAGTTTGGGATCAACATGTACACACTGCTATATTTATAATAGATAACCAACAAGGACCTACTGTATACACAGGGAACTCTGCTCAATGTTATGTGACAGCCTGGATGGGAGGGGAGTTTGGGAGAAAATGGATACATGTTACATGTATAGCTGAGTCCCTTTGCTGTTCATCTGAAACTATCACAATGCTGATAACCAGCTACACTCCAATACAAAATAAAAAAGTTAAAAAAAAATAGACAACAAGGACCTGCTGAATAGCACAGGAAATTATATTCAGTATCTTATGATTACCTATAATGGAAATAACCTAAAATGGAAAAGAATCTGGAAAAAAAAAAACAAACACTTTGCTTTACACCAGAAGCTAACACAACATTGTAAAAGTAAACTTTTTTTACTTCAATTAAAAAAAGTATCTGGCTTTTTGAGCCACTAAACTCATCTCATCTCTATCCAAGTCACTTGGTGCTGCCTGTGGGGACGAGGTAAGGTTAGCCTGTGTTAGTCTATATCAGTCTAGCTACCATTTACCTATCTCAATCTTATACAGATGAAGCAGCTAGTGTTAGAGATAAGATTTTTTTTTCAGAACACAAATTTGGATCTGATCTGACACTCAGACAAATGGGCAATCAAGTTCAAAATCTCAGGCCCTTTCTGTTCATAATCATTTTCTTCTAGGAGCTATGAAATGTCTACCTTGGTCATAGAAGTGTTATTAGGCAACCACAAAATCCCTCACTTTAAAGCTTTTTGGCTTTCTGGTGAACCCTCAGTGTTGGGATTCTCTTTCACCCCCATTCCAAGTCTACCCTGCCCTCTGCCCTGGGGGGCTGGCTCTGTGGGTGACCTCCACCCCGGATATGGTGTGGGCAAAGGCGGGAGACTGGAGGACAGACAGACAGAGGGTCAGGATATTTATGCTTTCTACTCCCTGACTGTCTGGTTGCCTGGAAGAAGCTGCCTTCCTCTACCAAAGGCCTTGGCTCCTGTTGGAATGACTCCCTTCTACACTGAGGGTTTCTCTGGGTTCACGTAAACCCTTTCCTATTACATCCTGAGGCGCAAAGATCATAGCGGTCTTCTGGTTTTGCTAGCCAGAGATGCTTGCTGTTTTTCCTTAACCCTACTTATACCTTGATAAAATAATATCTTTATGAAATTCTTTTAATCACCCCTTTTTATGTGTGTCATCTATTTTCTGCTGTAACCCAACCCACATACCTTCTGAGGTCAAATGTTTCAAAATGTACCCTTACTATACAGTACTAGCCAACATAGTTATATTGAAACATATATCATATTTCAATGATTCTAATGTGCCCTGCCCCCCTTCCCACATGTGTTTCAGCATCTCCAAAATTAAGATGATTTACAAATGGTGGGTTTTATTTTTGCCACCAGCGAGGCAGTGGCTGCTGTTTCCTGGGGAGGTATGAAATTGGTCATTGGTGGTCACAGAATCCTCATTTTAATTGAGTTATGCTCATTGTTGGTACTACTTTAGTGATGCTTAAAATATTTCCAGAAAGTTTACATAATGATTCAGCTCTGGAACCAAGTAATTGTGCACACAAAGGCACAAAACAGCAACGAGGCATAATTTTGATGTTGGTGAAGCAAATATTCATCTTGGCAGAATGGCTGCAATTCCATAGTTTTCAAGGGTTTTATGGGATGTAAGAAAGAAAGAGCCCTTAAGTAGCTGGAGCTGTGTTACATGTGTTACTGAAACGTGTGTGAAAGAATTGCCTGAACTGAGCAAGAGATGCCTCTTCGGGCAGAAGGAGTTCTCAAAGCCCTTAGATTAAGTCAATTTCAAAGGACCAAGGAGTTGGTGTCACTGATTGCTGGTACTTTTTCTTTCTCAGTGGTTCATAAAATAGTGATGTGGCCTACAAATTCTTAGACATCTCAGATTCAGTGAAACACGGTATTTCCTAGAGTGCTGTTTCCAGATTGACAGTTCATTTATTGACCTTAGTCCTACCTCTCTGTCAAGTTTACAGAGAAACAAATAAAGGGATAGCATTCCTCCCCAGGCCGGTGGAGGATGTGTTCTTCAACTTTCCCCCTCCTATGGGCCCACATACTATAAAGGTTTTGATTTTGAGGCTTGATGAGGTATGGGAGTCTCCAGAGCAGTGGTTCCCAACCTTTTTGGTACCAGGAACCAGATTCATGGAAGACAAAATTTCCACAGCCTGGGAAGGGGAGGGTTGGTTTCAGGATGATTCAAGTGCATTATATTTATTGTGTACTTTATTATTATTTCATCAGCTCCACCTCAGACCATCAGGTATCAGATCCCAGAGATTGTGGACCCCATGCTCTAGAGGGATCCAAGGGCTCCCTGAGTGGCCTGGAGTGGAATGGAGAGGGGATTGCTGCCTGGGCAGACAGTGCTCCTTAGCTGAGGTAATTGGACATTTTACCTCCAAGTTTTGGTGGAATAACTGAGGAGAGGACTTAAAATGTGATTCCAGGAAGAAATCAGGGTGCAGTCAAATGAAAGTTTAATGAAACAGGAACATGTGACCCAAGCAATGTCACTATTTTCCATCAAACTCCCAATGGCCAAGATCATAGTCTCATGGCCCTACTGGGCAAGCTGGAGGGAGTGATTTATGGCACTTTCTTCAAGGAGAGTTGAAAGGACTTAAACATACCTTTTCCCTCAAATAAAAATAAACATGATCTTTATTATTTAAAGGTAATACCCTTTTCAAATATGATTTTCTCAGGGGCTATGTGCTAAAGGATAAATGGCTTAAGTGTGGATTGTATTTGTGAAGATGACTTTAGAATTCTGTTCTCAAAATTGAGAAAACAGATTGAGTAAACTCTAGAAGTCTGTTAATGGGCCACGTGCGTGAAGGTGAAAAACAGAGTCAGAAATGGATGGAGATGCTATTCAGTTCAGTTCAGTCGCTCACTTGTGTCCGACGCTTTGCGACCCCATGAATCGCAGCACGCCAGGCCTCCCTGTCCATCGCCAACTCCTGGAGTTTACCCAAACTCATGTCCATCGAGTTGGTGATGCCATCCAGCCATCTCATCCTCTGTCATCCCCTTCTCCTCCTGCCCCAAGTGCCTCCCAGCATCAGAGTCTTTTCCAATGAGTCAACTCTTCGCATGAGGTGGCCAAAGTATTGGCGTTTCAGCTTTAGCATCAGTCCTTCCAATGAACACCCAGGACTGATCTCCTTCAGAATGGACTGCTTGGATCTCCTTGCAGGCCAAGGGACTCTCAAGAGTCTTCTCCAACACCACAGTTCAAAAGCATCAATTCTTCAGCACTCAGCTTTCTTCACAGTCCAACTCTCACATCCATACGTGACCAGTGGAAAAACCATAGCCTTGACTAGATGGACTGTTGTTGGTAATGTCTCTGCTTTTGAATATGCTATCTAGGTTGGTCATAACTTTCCTTCCAAGAAGTAAGTAATTTCATGTCTGCAGTCACTATCTGCAGTGATTTTGGAGCCCCCCAAAATAAAGTCTGACACTGTTTCCACTGTTTCCCCATCTATTTCCCATGAAGTGATGGGACCGGATACCATGATCTCCGTTTTCTGAATGTTAAGCTTTAAGCCCACTTTTTCACTCTCCTCTTTCACTTTCATCAAGAGGCTTTTTAGTTCCTCTTCACTTTCTGCCATAAGGGTGGTGTCATCTGCATACCTGAGGTTATTGATATTTCTGCTGGCAATCTTGATTCCAGTTTGTGTTTCTTCCAGTCCAGCGTTTCTCATGATGTACTCTGCATAGAAGTTAAATAAGCAGGGTGACAATATATAGCCTTGATGTACTCCTTTTCCTATTCGGAACCAGTCTGTTGTTCCATGTCCAGTTCTAACTGAGGCTTCCTGGGCTGCATACAGATTTCTCAAGAGGCAGGTCAGGTGGTCTGGTATTCCCATCTCTTTCAGAATTTTCCACAGTTTATTGTGATCCACACAGTCAAAGGCTTTGGCATAGTAAATAAAGCAGAAATAGATGTTTTTCTGGAACTCTCTTGCTTTTTCCATGATCCAGCAGATGTTGGTAATTTGATCTCTGGTTCTTCTGCCTTTTCTAAAACCAGCTTGAACATCTGGAAGTTCACGGTTCATGTATTGCTGAAGCCTGGCTTGGAGAATTTTGAGCATTACTTTACTCAAGCGTGTGAGATGAGTGCAATTGTGCAGTAGTTTGAGCATTTTTTGGCATTGCCTTTCTTTGGGATTGGAATGAAAACTGACCTTTTTCCAGTCCTGTGGCCACTGCTGAGTTTTCCAAATATGCTGGCATATTGAGTGCAGCACTTTCAGAGCATCATCTTTCAGGATTTGAAATAGCTCAACTGCAATTCCATCACCTCCACTAGCTTTGTTCATAGTGATGCTTTCTAAGGCCCACTTGACTTCACATTCCAAGAAGTCTGGCTCTAGGTGAATGATCACACCATCCTGGAGATGTTATTAAGGTACATTTATTCTGAAGATAGTTCAGGTGCTGTGCCAGACTTCCTTCCTTTTTTTTTTTCACTGCCACCAACAGCACTGTGCAGTTTTATTAACCATTCAAGTACAGTAGTGTCTGTAAGATTGGGACAGAATTGGGATTTAAAAGTGAACAGATATTCAGCATCTAACAATTTGAAAGAAGCCACTACATTTTCTTTTCACAGAGCCAATACAGTACTAGCCATTAACCCAGCACACCAGGTGTACTGAAGTAGAAAAGATACAACAAGAAAAATAGCTACGTTAGAAAGACTTTGACACTTTATAAAAAGTGTAAAACACTTTTCGTTTCTCCCCTTTAACCTCTAAAACAACATCATACCGTCTGGATCTACCTATACAGTCCTACATCAGCTTCTAGAATATTTGTCAGGAGGGCAAAAGTAAAATGACGCTGGCCAGTACAGTCTTTGGGCATTTAGGAAGGGGAGGGGGAGAAAGTCAGTTCTCAGAGCAAATTAGTCGGCTTCCGGCTCATCAGCAGGGTCTTTGGATTCTTTGTTCTTTCGCACTCCTTCAATGTGTTTGTCCTTCTCTCGCAGACTCTCCAGCTTGGCGGCCATCTGCACCTCCTGGTTCTCTTTGCTGGCTTCCATCTTGTGGATCAGCTTCTCATCCTCCATTTTACTGAAGTTGTTGTTCTCTATCGCTTTCTGAAGCACTCCTTTCTTGCGCTCCCATTTCTCAGCAAGCTGCTTCAAGACCTCAGCTTCATGGGACTTGCGTCTTTCTTCTGCAGCTTCTAATTTCTTCTGAATATCCTCCTGGGAAAGATTCTTCTTCTAAGGAGGGGGAAGGGGAAATTCTGGGACAGATTCTTTTGATTGAGGGCTGAGAATCAGCTCAAAAGCCTGGCCTGAGGCATGCTTCTCCAGTTCCTTCACCTGGATATCAGAAGAAGCCATGGTGAAGAGAAGACAAGAAACTGGCAGTGTACTCTACATGATTCACTGGCAAGGAAAACCCTCTTTCCTTCGCTCCCAGTCTCCTGCCACCCAAAGCCGTCCGCACCCTGGGCCGAGAGGACTGGACGGCTCTCATGGGGTGTCAGCCTTCCATGGGCAGCCTCATGAACACTGGGCAGGGGCGCTGCCCATTCCACCCCGCAGTGTGGCCCTCAGGTCACTCCCTGGGGGCACCGCCCCACCCTTTCAAACAATGGGGACCCCAGCAGGGGCCGCGCCTGCAGTGGGGCAGGGGAGAGTGGGCCTATGCCCCCTCCAGACTTCCTTCTATAGTCACCTTGTTCCTACCATCTCCCCGTATCTCTCTCCCCCATTTTCTCCCTCCCCTAACCCTGACCTGGCTCTGCTCTGAGAAGCTAATCCATATGGATCCCACTGAATATTAAAAAGCAGAGACATCACTTTGCCAACAAAGGTTCTTATAGTCAATGCTATGTTTTTTTCAGTAGTCAAGTATGGATATGAGAGTTGGATCATAAAGAAGGCTGAGAGCCAAAGAATTGATGCTTTGAATAGTGGTGCTGGAGGAGACTCTTGAGAGTCCCTTGGACAGCAAGGAGATCAAATCAGTCAATCCTGAAGGAAATCAACCTTGAATATTCATTGGAAAGACTGATGATGAAGCCAAAGGTGAAGTTCCAGGACTTTGGCCACCTGATGTGAAGAGCCAACTCACTGGAAAAAACCCTGATGCTGGAAAAGATTGAGGGCAGGAGGAGAAGGGGGTGACACAGGTTGAGATGGTTAGATAGCATCACAGACTGAATAGACATGATTCTGAGCAAACTCTGGGAGATAGTGGAGGACAGAAGAGCCTGGTGTGCTACAGTCCATGGGGTCTCAAAGAGCCAGACATAACTTATTGACTGAACACCAACTACATGGTTCACACAAAGGGTATCTCTGTCTTCTGGCTTCCAGTTGTGTGTGTTAAGTATGGAGTCCCAGCAGATCAGAGGAAAGGGATGAATGAGAACCAGCATTTGTTCCCAGGTTCCCTGTTGTTAGGTTGCTTGGATTGCTGTATCCATCCACCCATGAGTCACAGCTCTTCTCAAGATATGGCCTGTATACATTCTCTCCTTCTAGGTTCTAGTAACTTCTTTTTCTCCTCTTTAGGCCTAACACCTTGGCTACTAATAAGCCTCATGTTACTGTATTGTCCCTGTGGTTCCTCTTATACCTGTAGCTTTGTAAGTAAATGTTCCTTACAGTATCTTATTTCAAGTGTGCCATCTGCTTGCCCACAGAACCCTGATGGTTCCAGTCTAGATACTTCCTGTCATCTTCATGGGAGATAGTATCCTCTACAACAATAGAAAGTGAGAAATTGGGATGGCTCTGGTTCAGTTCCTTGGCCCTGAATTTCAGGAGATCAGTGCAAAGATGTGACAATAATGATATAACTCCCTGACATCTTTTGCGTATCCTGTGGTTCGAATAAGTAAAATGGCTTGATTTCGGGGGTTTGGAGTCTAGGACTGGGACACGAGGATGGTTTATTTGGAAAGTGGTGTGCTGGCTTTTGTGTTCATCTGAATAAAACAGTGATGTGATCATTTCCACATCTCGTGTTCTTTGGCTCCTCCAACTCTTCTCTGAATAGAAAATTGTAGATAATCTCCAGGCTTAAAATTAGCATTAAAATCTAATTTTTTTGGTGGGGGGGTTCTTTTTCACATTGGGCCTTTAAATAATAATTAAACTACCTGGATTTGGAATTTGGGGAGTTCATCTTTCCAAACAGGATTACATTTTAATGTTTTGTAGTCACAATTGCAGGTGATATCCAAGAGAAAGTAAACTGCTGTGGACAGTTGCTGAGGATGTATACTGACATCTCTGGGGGGCAACATCCAAGCTTACTATTATGCAGTGTGCAACTGCACAACAGTGTACAGTGGTCCAAAGAGGGGACAATCTCCTCTAGCACTGATGTGACAGAATTCAGGAGAAGTTTAACCATTGCCCACACTAGCTCTGGCCTTTATATATTTTAAACTTATGTCTTAACTTGAACGATCTGATTTACAGTCTGAATTTTGCTTTAAATTTAGCTCTTTCTTTACTGTAGCTAAATATTTCACTTACAATGTTTCGGTGTTGGAGAGTACTCTGTGGGTCAGTTTAATTTGGGGGCATCAAAATAAGGAGAAGGAACTCTGGATCTAGTATTTGGGGACCTGGATTCAGAACTTAGCTGGATATATATGAACAGACTCTGTTAGGACTCTCAGAACCTCAGGTTTCTTAACTCTAAAACAGGATTACTTGAGGCTTTTTGGGGGTAGGTTTCAATGGACAAACAAGATTACATGTCTGAAAGAGTCTGACACACAATAAATGCCTACTAAGTATCAGTTTACTCTGACAAGGCAAAGCTTGTAAAAGTGAAATAGCTTCTTACAGTGCTGTTATATGTGAATTTTTAGAAAGGAGAACCTCTCAGATGATGGTTTAGAAATGTCTTCATGTAATAATAACTTTTGTGAAACTTAAGAGGGCTGTTTAGTGGAGCTGAGGGTGGCTGCCCACAGCATTCAGCTCCAGCGCTTGAAGTGTGAAGTCCTTAGATTGTTCAAAAACTGCTCCCTGGTTGGTGTTTTTCTCTCTGACATCATGGGTTGTCCTATCTAATGACAGGGCCATCTGTGATGAGGAATTCCTCTTGTTTGCACAACCTCCTTTGGAGGTTGGAGAGGTCAGATAGTTAGAGCTGGGTCTTTCAACTTTCTTCTGATTAGCAGTGGCATATTTCTCCATTTGGACTTCATCTCATCTACTGTTGTAGGACATGGGGAGGTGATGTTTAGGTCAAAGTGTTGTCATTAATGCCAAGATGTTGAGGCATCCCCAGTGAATAGATGCTCTCAAACTCCAGAGGTCTGAGGTCCAAAAAGTAAAATTATGGGTGAGATCCCTGTGGATGGTCAGCTCCACAATGGACTCTTGTTTTCTGGCTTCCTGCTCTTAGCTCTTCCTGTCACATCTCTAGGATATTGTTGTGCTTGGTAAGGGGATCGAGGAATGGGAAGTGAAGCATGTTATAGAGTAGAGAGAGGTTTGACCTGCACCATTTACTCTGCTAACATGACTCCTGATTCTCTAAGCCAAACTTTTCCATCTTCTGTGTTCTAGGAGCCAAAACAACTGAGGAGGATGGATTCCAATAACAATAAGGATATCTTACATTTGTGTAATGCTTTGTCCTCTGGAAAGCAGCTTTGCCTCTGTAATCTTACTTGACCCTCATGTAAACCCAATGAGGTGGTTTGGGAGGCATTATTTTCTTTATTTTACAGCTGTGAAATCCAAGAAGATATAAAGTGTCTCACCATGATCTCATAATACATAAGTGATAGAATCCGGATCTCTTGGATCCTTGTCTAGTATTTTTTGCATTACACTAAATCATCCTGAGCCTTTTTTAAAATTAAATGAATTTTAAATTATTATATGTGTCTATGTTTTTTAATTAGAAAATATTAAAAAGGATATAGAGTGGAGAATAATTCTTCCTCCCTCTCTCCTCAGCAATGTATTGATCCTTACTGGATATACTCACCATTCCCTCTTCCCCATGTGCTCCTTTGGTAATATTCTATGAATTTGTAAGTATAAACATATATCTTCTCCCTTCCTCCAGGGACTTAAAAAATAGGCAGTAAGAAACATCAGAGAGAAGTGAGCTTGGAGAAGTTAGTAATTGATCTCACTTGTGGTTTTATGAGAAATATAGATGATCTATGTAGGTTGCCTTTTGAGAGTCTAAATGATACTAAATTTAGCTTTTCAAATATAAAAGACAATTGCTTTGCACTACAGGTCTTGAAAGTAATCGAGACAGTCATTTTAAAGAAGTTCTTCCTTCTTTAAAATGAAATTTTTTCTTAAATGATTGTAATAATAATGGTCAGTAGTATTAAAAGATTCACTAAATGTGAATTACTCTTCTAATAATTTTAATGTAATATTTCTTAAATCATAACAGTACTGTGATAAAGGTATTATTATTATCATCATCCATTTTCATAGCTGAGAAAACTGAGTCTCAGCAGGGTTAAATCATTTGCCCAAGGGCACACATAGAGTAAATGTTGGAGCTGGGATTCAAAGTCAGACCCCAAGCCTCACATTATGAACCCTTTTGTGAGTGTGAAGAAAAGAATTCTCACAAGTTGAATGACTCCATCAAGGATGCAGGCGTGTTTGAATAGCTTGCCCTTTTCACTTCTGGCTTACTTCTGGTGTGAAAGTTGTCACTTAATCTTGGTCTGCTTTTGCTTTCTGTCCTGGGTCAGTTCCTTCTCCTGCCTAAGATTGTGCTTGAGGTTCAGGAATTTGCTTTCTGGTTCATAAGGCCATTTCCTATCTTCACCCATAGTCTTCAAACCAAGGTTGTACAAGCTTTCTTGTAAGTATTCAACACTGTTTCTGGAACATAAAATCATTTAAATGGGACTTGAGAAATGGCAACTGGAGAAAGCCACCTGCTATTATGGAAATTTGGGCCCTTACATTCCAAGACTAGAGTTAGGTCCCCTGATGAAGCCTCACTATTCCACGGTGTCTCTAGGTGTCATGTCTCCTAGTATCAAGCCCTCTGAGACACAGGACCAAGCTGGTTTTTTCTGATCCTTCACATACCTGTGCTGATGTTCATCTCACCCCACCTGAAATTCGCTAGGTGAGCTCCATACCTGGAGCTCCGTATATGGATCACTAGGTGATCCATAGCTTGTTCAAGGAGAAGAGGCCACTAATTGTGCACCTGGGTGGCATGTCATTGTCAAACTGCTGTAGAAGTTTCTGGGTGGTGACTCCTTTTGCAATCCAGTGGTTTGAGAACCATTGGGCAGCACTATGTATAAGACCCTGTGTTCTGGTTAGCCAAGTAAGTGAGCACTGGCACTGGCTGCTTCACTGGGAGAATTAAAGCCAGTGCTTTCATCTTATTTCTTTACAGTTTTGAATGCCCTCGTATGTTTGGCCTGTTTGTACCTTTCACTTTTGTGGGGGGCAGACTGGTAGACATAATTTGTATTTGAACCTACTAGGATAGGTATTCATGTTACAAAGACGAAACAAACTTGCCTGTGTTTTCAGGTACATAGTTTTCAACCTTATGTGATAATGTGTCAAAGAAAAAGAAAAAAAAAAAGGAATCAATATATGCCAGCTGGGGAAAACCCACAGACGAATAGCAAAAGAGAAACCTGGGAGTCAACACACCATGCAGTCATGTGTTCACTTGAGAGCTATAGAAGGACTGTGTACCTGTCACCCATCCCAAATTGTCTCATTGCCACCCGCCAGGAAGAGGACCTGTCATTGAATTGACATTCAGAAGTCTGGTTTCTGGGCACTTCATTTCTAGGGTCAGAGAACTGGTTATTCCATTGAAAAACTGAAATCATCAATTGAGATTTCTCTCTCTTGAGTCAATTAAACAATTTCCCCCAATACTATTGATCATTTCTGAGCATTTTTAACCTGTCAGTGGATGCCAAAGATCTTTTTTCTCTGTAGGGAAGAGGGTCTTTGCGGTAGAGAGGAGGGTCCTTGTGGTATTCTACTGTGAGCGGGGATACAGGCAGTGTGAAAGATTCTGAGATGTCGCTACTACCTCCTGTAAGCGTTGCTGCATGTCATTGCAAACTTCCTTCCTCTTCACAGATAGATAAGGCTTCATGAGAATTAGCAGGGACACTGGAACTGTTTTTGATAAAAGGCCAAGGAGAGAAAGCTTTTCCAGGAGGTTCTCAAGGTATGATCTGAATATCATCCAGACCAGATCACCTGGTGCTTGTAAAAACACTGACCTCAGAATTACTGAATCAGAGTCTCTAGAGGTGGGATTGTAGCATCAGAATTTTAACAACCTCCCTATGGAGTCTTAAGCATATAAAATTTAATAACCACTGATTTAGGGAGACACTCAGTTTAGCTTAATCATTAGGCTCTGCCTATATATCTCCACATTATCCCAAGTGTGCTAAAATGGAGGAATTTGTGTCAAGATAATAGTAGCAGCAACGAAAGGCCTAACTAATCTGCCCAAATGTCCCCCCCTGCCAAGGCTGTCACTGTTGCTAAGTTCCCAGCTCTGGCTTCCCTCAGCTGCCTTCCTCACTCAGATGGTGCAAGTCCCCCTGTGCTGGGCTGAACTCTGCCCCGAGCCCAGACTACCAGTCCCTCCTGTGAGTTTATTACTAGCAGGTTGCAGTCAGTGTGTACAAGCTCAGCTCTGGGGGTCTGACACACTTGGGTTGGGTCTTGCTTCTGTGCTTACCATCTGTGACTTTGTACTGCTTAAATTCTCCAACTGAGGTTTCTTTTTAAAATGGAGAGAAGAATGTTGATGGTTCACACCTTAGAGGATTGTGTCTGGGCTAAATGAGATAATCCATATGCCTAACACATAACAGATACTTGATAAATTCTAGCTGTCATAATATTAACACTAAATATGGAATCATGACATTTACCACTATCATTACTAACATCCTTGGAAACAGAGGCATATCCTTGGACTTGAGCCTCAGTGTAAGTGGGGACCACTCAACCCAGTCCCAGGGCAGGGCAATTCTTGCCTTTTGGACGTTGTCTCCCTTGGCCAGAGAGCTGTTCATGAACACACAGATCCACCTATTATTTAACTGCCTTCTCAGCATTTTTGTCTGGATCTTCCAGAAAGTGAAAGTGAAAGTGAAGTCACTCAGTCGTGTCTGACTCTTTGCGACCCCATAGACGGTAGCCTACCAGGCTCCTCCGTCCATGGGATTTTCCAGGCAAGAGTACTGGAGTGGGTTGCCATTTGGATCTTCCAGAGGGAGAAGGAAATGGCAACCCACTCCAGTATTCTTGCCTGGAGAATCTCATGGACGGAGGAGCTTGGTGGGCTACAGTCCACGGGTCGCAAAGAGTCGGACACAACTGAGCGACTTCACTTTCAGTTCCAGAGGGCACCCATGCTCATATGTGCAAAGGTAAGCTTGCCACTTCCCTTCTCAGGCTGTCCTCTTCTAAGTTCCCTTTCTCAGTAAAAGGCAGGAGAATCTATCCAGCTGCACAAAACCAGAAACCTGAAAGTCATTCTTTGTCCTGATGCCGCCTTACCCTTGTCTGGATCTCCGAGCTACTCTCACCCTACTCTGTTCCTGGTCTTGCTGGGGAGGTACCCCTGCTTTGTGTCTCAGAAGGTTGACAACAGCCCATTAGTGTTGGTAGCCTTAGTGCTACCATGTCTCAGGGTGTGGTCCCATTCTGTTACCCATCTGCTTATCAGGTGGAATTCCTGAAATGATCCCTGTCCCTGATACTACCACTATGTCAAGTATCACTGGTTCTCGGAGCACAAATGCAATTGGCCTTACCTCTGTTGGGCCTGGCCTATGATTAAGGATCCTTGCCTGCAATTCAGTACCTTTATCTCCTTTTGCTCTTATCAGCTTCCTGCTAAAAGTCTGCTGCCAGTTCAATCCCATCTATACTCCCCCTGGAAGCCAAGAACTAACCCTATCTAATTACATTAGTCGTTAATATGGAGCCTAATAGGAAACCACCTGGGATTTATTTTATATATATATATATATATATATATATATATATATATAGTTATTATTGTTCAGTCACTAAGCCATGTATGATTCTTTGTGACCCCAGGGACTGCAGCATGCCAGGCTTCCCTGTCCTTCACAATCTCCCAGAGTTTGCTCAGATTTATGTCCATTGAATTGGTGATGCCATCTAAACATCTCATCCTCTGCTGCTCTCTTCTCCTTTTGAGTTCAATCTTTCCCAGCATCAGGGTCTTTCCTAATGAGTTGGCTCTTCGCATCAGGTGGCCAAAGTATTGGAGCTTCAGTTTCAGTGTCAGTCCTTCCTGTGAATATTCAGCATTGGTTTCCTTTAGGATTAACTGGTTTGATCTCCTTGAAGTCCAAGGCATTCTCAGGAGTCTTCTTCAGCACCACAGTTCAAAAGCATCAATTCTTTAGTGCTTGGCAACATAGTTTTTGCTTTTTAACACACTGTCTAGGTTTGTAATCCCTGGCAAATCCCATGGACGGAGGAGCCTGGTAGGCTTACAGTCCATGGGGTCGCAAAGAGTCTGACGTGACTGAGTGACTTCACTTTCACTTCCTTCTAAGGAGCAAGCATATTTTAATTTCATGGCTGCAGTCACCATTAGCAGTGATTTTGGAACCCAAGAAAATAAAATCTGTCACTGCTTTCACTTTTTCCCCTTCTATTTGCCATGAAGTGATGGGACTGGAAGAAATGGAGTAGCCATCATGGTCAACAAAAGAGTCCAAAAGGCAGTACTTGGATGCAATCTCAAAAATGACAGAACGATCTCTGTTCGTTTCCAAGGCAAACCATTCAATATCACAGTAATCCAAGTCTATGCCCCAATGAGTAACACAGAAGAAGCTGAAGTTGAACGGTTCTATGAAGACCTACAAGACCTTTTAGAAGTAACACCCCAAAAAGATGTCCTTTTCATTATAGGGGACTGGAATGCAAAATTAGGAAGTCAAGAAACACCTGGAGTAACAGGCAAATTTGGCCTTGGAATGTGGAATGAAGCAGGGCAAAGACTAATAGCGTTTTGCCAAGAAAATGTACTGGTCATAGCAAACACCCTCTTCCAACAACACAAGAGAAGACTCCATACATGGACATCACCAGACGGTCAACACCGAAATTAGATTGATTATATTCTCTGCAGCCAAAGATGGAGAAGCTCTATACAGTCAACAAAAACAAGACCAGGAGCTGACTATGGCTCAGATCATGAACTCCTTATTACCAAATTCAGACTTAAATTGAAGAAAGCAAGGAAAACCGCTAGACCATTCAAATATGCCCTAAATAAAATCCCTTATGATTATACAGTGGAAGTCAGAAATAGATTTAAGGGTCTAGATCTGATAGATAGAGTACCTGATGAACTATGGAATGAGGTTCATGACATTGTACAGGAGACAGGGATCAAGACCATCCCCATGGAAAAGAAATGCAAAAAAGCAAAATGGCTGTCTGAGGAGGCCTTACAAATAGCTGTGAAAAGAAGAGAAGTGAAAAGCCAAGGAAAAAAGGAAAGATATAAGCATCTGAATGCAGAGTTCCAAAGAATAGCAAGAAGAGATAAGAAAGCCTTCTTCAGAGATCAATGCAAAGAAACAGGAAAAGAACAGAATGGGAAAAACTAGAGATCTCTTCAAGAAAATTAGAGATACCAAGAGAACATTTCATGCAAAGATGGACTCGATAAAGGACAGAAATGGTATGGACCTAACAGAAGCCGAAGATATTAAGAAGAGATGGCAAGAATACACAGAAGAACTGTTCAAAAAAATCTTCACGACCTGGATAATCACGATGGTGTGATCACTCATCTAGAGCCAGACATCCTGGAATGTGAAATCAAGTGGGCCTTGGAAATCTTCACTATGAACAAAGCTAGTGGAGGTGATGGAATTCCAGTTGAGCTATTTCAAATCCAGAGAGATGATGCTGTGAAAGTGCTGCACTCAATATGCCAGCAAATTTGGAAAACTCAGCAGTGGCCACAGAAGTGGAAAAGGTCAGTTTTCATTCCTGTCCCAAAGAAAGGCAATGCCAAAGAATGCTCAAACTACTGCACAATTTCACTCATCTCACACGCTAGCAAAGTAATGCTCAAAATTCTCCAAGCCAGGCTTCAGCAATACGTGAACCGTGAACTTCCTGATGTTCAAGCTGGTTTTAGAAAAGGCAGAGGAACCAGAGATCAAATTGCCAACATCCGCTGGATCATGGAAAAAGCAAGAGAGTTCCAGAAAAACATCTATTTCTGCTTTATTGACTATGCCAAAGCCTTTGACTGTGTGGATCACAATAAACTGTGGAAAATTCTGAAAGAGATGGGAATACCAGACCACCTGACCTGCCTCTTGAGAAATCTGTATGCAGGTCAGGAAGCAACAGTTAGAACTGGACATGGAACAACAGACTGGTTCCAAATAGGAAAAGGAGTACGTCAAGGCTGTATATTGTCACCCTGCTTATTTAACTTCTATGCAGAGTACATCATGAGAAACGCTGGACTGGAAGAAACACAAGCTGGAATCAAGATTGCCGGGAGAAATATCAATAACCTCAGATATGCAGATGATACCACCCTTATGGCAGAAAGTGAAGAGGAACTAAAAAGCTTCTTGATGAAAGTGAAAGTGGAGAGTGAAAAAGTTGGCTTAAAGCTCAACATTCAGAAAACGAAGATCATGGCATCCGGTCCCATCACTTCATGGGAAATAGATGGGGAAACAGTAGAAACAGTGTCAGACTTTATTTTGGGGGGCTCCAAAATCACTGCAGATGGTGATTGCAGCCATGAAATTAAAAGACGCTTACTTCTTGGAAGAAAAGTTATGAGCAACATATATAGCATATTGAAAAGCAGAGACATTACTTTGCCAACTAAGGTCTGTCTAGTCAAGGCTTTGGTTTTTCCAGTAGTCATGTATGGATGTGAGAGTTGGACTGTGAAGAAGGCTGAGCACCGAAGAATTGGTGCTTTTGAACTGTGGTGTTGGAGAAGACTCTTGAGAGTCCCTTGGACTGCAAGGAGATCCAACCAGTCCATTCTGAAGGAGATCAGCCCTGGGATTTCTTTGGAAGGAATGATGCTAAAGCTGAAACTCCAGTACTTTGGCCACCTCATGCGAAGAGTTGACTCATTGGAAAAGACTCTGATGCTGGGAGGGATTGGGGGCAGGGGAAGAAGGGGACGACAGAGAATGAGATGGCTGGATAGCATCACTGACTCGATGGACATGAGTCTGAGTGAACTCCAGGAGTTGGTGATGGACAGGGAGGCCTGGCCTGCTGAGATTCATGGGGTCGCAAAGAGTCGGACATGACTGAGTGACTGAACTGAACTGAACTGAACTGATGGGACTGGATGCCAAGATCTTAGTGTTTTGAATGTTAAGTTTTAAGCCAACTGTTTCACTCTCCTCTTTCACCCTCATCAAGAGGCTCTTTAGTCCCTCTTAACTTTCTGCCATGAGAGTGGTATCATCTGCATATCTGAGGTTGTTGATATTTCTCCAGGCAATCTTAATTCCAATTTGGGATTCATCCAGCCCAGCATTTTGCATAATGTACTTTGCATATAAGTTAAATAAACAGGGTGACAATATATAGCCTTGATATACTCCTTTCCCAATTTGGGCTCAGTTAGTTATTGCATGTAAGGTTTTAACTGTTGCTTCTTGACCCACATACAGGTTTCTCAGGAGAAAGGTAAGGTGGTCTGGTATCCTCATCTCTTTAAGAACTCTCCACGGTTTGTTGTGATCCATACAGTCAGAAGCTTTAGAGTAGTCAATGAAGTAGATGTTTTTCTGGAACTCCCTTGCTTTCTCTATGATCCAGCTAATGTTGGTGATTTGATCTCTGGTTCCTCTACCTTTGCTAAACCCACCTTCTTCATCTGAAAGTTCTCAGTTCACATACTGCTGAAGCCTAGCTGGAAGGGTTTTGAGCATAACCTTTTTAGTATGCAAAATGAGTGCAATTATCCAGTAGTTTGAACACTCTTTGGCATTGCCCTTCTTTGAGATCAGAAAGGAAAGACTTTTTCCAGTCCTGTGGCCACTGCTGAGTTTTCTAAATTTGCTGGCATACTGAGTGCAGTACTTTGACAGCATCATCTTCTAGGATTTGAAATAGCTCAGCTGAAATTCCATCACCTCCATTAGCTTAGCTTTGTTTGTAGTAAGGCTTCCTAAGGCCCACTTGACTTCATACTCCAGGATGTCTGGCAATAGGTATGTGAGCACACCATCATGGTTATCCAGGTCATCGAGACCTTTTTGTATAGTTCTTCTGTGTGTTCTTGCCACTTTTTCTTAATCTCTTCTGCTTCTGTCACGCCCAAACTGTTTATGTCCTTGGTTGTGCCCATTCTTACGTAAAATGTTCCCTTGATCTCTCCAATTTTCTTGAAGAGATCTAGACTCTTTTCCATTCTACTGTTTTCCTCTGCTTCTTTGTATTGTTCATTTGAGAAGGTCTTCTTATCTCTCTTGGCTATTCTTTAGAATTCTGCATTCAGTTAGGTATATCTTTCCCTGTTTCCCTTGCTTTTTGCTTCTCTTCTTTCCTCAACTATTTGTAAAGCCTCCTCAGACAACCATTTTGCCTTCTTGTATTTTCTTTTTCTTTGGGATGGTTTTGGTCACTGCCTCCCGCAAAGTTTTATGAGCCTTTGTCCATAGTTCTTTAGGCATTCTGTCTACCAGATCTAATCCCTTGAATCTATTCATCACCTCCACTGAATAATCATAAAGCATTTGATTTAGTCATACATGAATGGCCTAGTGATTTTCTCTACTTTCTTCAATTTAAGCCTGAATTTAGCAATAATGAACTGATGATCTGAGCCACAGTCTTGTTTTGCTTACTCTATAGAACATCTCCATCTTTGGCTGCAAATCATATAATCAATCTGATTTCAGTATTGACCATTTGGTGATGTCCATGTGTAGAGCTGTGTTGTTGGAAATATATATATGTATATATAATATATTCCCATATAGATGTGGGAATATCATATATCATATACTAAGATATTAATGATGGTTCTCTATGAATGACCTGATTGTGGGTTTTAAAATTCTTTTCTCTCTTACTTTTTTGGTTTAATTTTCTCCAATGGAATATATATGTATATATATAGTGTGTGTGTGTGTGTGTATGTGTATGTGTATATACATATATATTCATATATATATGGCTTCTGTTATGAGAAAAGTTATTTTTAATTTGAAAATACATAGCAACTCTTTAACAATTGAAAGTAATGGCATTAATTCCTGTTTTTTCATATTAAAATTCCCATGACAAAGAAATAATTCAGATATAATATCACTTGGCTGTGATTAGGGAAGAGAAAACTTTTTAGGTTCTCTGAAGGAGGTAAATCTTATTTTTATCATTTGGCCTTGTTTTCTTTTCATTGCCATATGTGCAGCTCCAAGGAAAATTTATCTTGGGACGTTTGAACTTCCGGAACATATCCTAGTTAGAAGAAAGAGGCTTAGTCATTAGGAGGCCTCAGGGGCTCTGTGAGAATTTGAATATGTCCCCCACTTTGGAAGACAGGCCTGTAATAAGGACATGGCTTCTGTCGTCTTGGGACTTCATTTGCAAGACTTTCCTGTCATGCCTGCAGTGTGGATGGGGTCCGTGTGCCAATGTGTATGATGAAAGATAACAGACCCAAAATAAACCAGGCAGCAGGACAAGTTTCGAATTTTAATGCATATTAAAAAAATTACCCCATGCTGGGGCTGCATTTCAAAGAGAGGTTGAAAGATAAAGGTAGGTATTTGAAGGTCTGTTTCCTAGGTGACACTGTTACAGTGCAGTAAAGATTGCTAACAGCTGCCTTGGACAGTGACTGCTTATTTAGGGACTCACTCACCATGAGTTTATTTTTAAATCCACGGAGTGTTTGGGTTCAGAGCATGGATTCTGAAGTCAAATTGTGTGTTTGATGCTGTTACTTTCTGAGTGACTTTGGATAAGCTGCTGACCCTATCTATGCCTCAGTTTCTTCATCTATAAAATAGTGATAATAGAATCCCAAAGAGTTACTGTAAGGATTAAATAAATTAATAGGTGGGAAGCATTTAGAATAATCCTTGGCACATGGTTAGTGCTGTATAAAGGTATTGATATTCTTCTTTTTCTTCTTCTTCTTCTTCGGGAAACAGGGTAGGTGAGGATTTGCTGAGGGTCACAATATGGCTGATGTTGTTTGGCTGAACCACAGTCACTCTCAGTCTTTTTTACGCTTTTCACCAGGGGGCAAGAGAAGATAGCATTTGCTCTTACATTTAGGGATGGCCCTAAACACAGTTCTAGCCAGTGGGGCATCCTTGAAAGTCTTTGGGACAACTTCTTGGAATGCTTTTGCTATAAAAGAAACCGCTCAAGGTGGCCCCTTTATTCTTGCCTTGAACCTGAATGTGATGTCTGCAACTACAGCAGACACTTATCAACCATGAGGTGGCAAACAAATGGGAAACTAAGAGAATCTCAGGGATACTCTAACATCCTTAAGGCTCATGTACAGTAAATTTGAAAAATCCTCTCCTCAGATATTGACTTACTGAATTCATTTTTGTTAGGCAACCTTTGGGCATTTACAAAGGCTAGGCTTTATATTAGTCGCTGTGGATGCAAAGATGTATAAGATTACTTTGCCCAATGTAATGTAAACTAAATTACATTCTGTTTGTAATTTCAGTCCAAGATGGTAATTGCCAACAAATAAATAAAGTATGCAAATGGTCAAACTAGTGTGGTAGATGAAGAAACTCTTCCTGAATTGAAAGTACGCTGCTAACTTGATTCTGTGGATGTTCATTCTTCATGAAGGTAACATTTTAAATAATATTATCCCCACTTTGGTAAAATTTCCTGACAGCATATTTTATGGAGCTAATTCTATAAAGCCAATTCAATCCCTTAATTAATTTTATATTCAAAATTGTTAAAATAATCCATTATTTTCCATTTTCATTATTATTTCATTAAAATTATTTTCCTTTGGAGAAGTTCTTTTTCATGGGAAATTTACAGAGACAGTTTACCAGTTTGCAGTTGTTGCATTGTTTATTCTGTAGTCATTATGTCAACCAAGCCCAATTTGCCTGTTTAAAATATTAAAGACCCAAATTTAGTCAAGGATTGTTGATTTGTCTGTCAAATTTAATTCTTATAATTTTACATGCAAAATTTTAGCTGTGGCTAGTTTCACATGCTTTTGATTATTTTTTACAGGACGATTTTTAGTTTTCAACGAAGTAGCAATTCTTCAATCAGTTTTTTTTTTTTTTTTAACAAAAAAATTCTGTTAGAAGTTTTCCATGAACACTTTTTACTTTGTCAGTAAAGTACTTTATTTTTAGTTGATTATTTCTACCAGGGATATTTAGCATAAAATTAATCAAAATTAAATGTTTCTGTATATATAATTCTAAGCTAAAATATGAGAAAATTAGGACCTTATTTCTCTGCTATTCTATTCCAGTTTATCTTTTAGGCAGCACTGAACTATTGTTTTGAGAATTCAGTTATTCTATTTGTTTCAGATCTCTTTACATGCCGTGTACAACACATAGTGATGCAAAAATGGTGTGGGTCAGAGGAGGTGAGTTAACAGAGAAGGGCAGCGGGGACAGGAGCAAGGTGGCTATGACATTGAGGGGACAATGGGAAGTAAGTGTGGATAGTGAATTGTACCGCTAAGCAGCTCGACTAAAAAGAGGAGGAGACATACAGGCAGGAGCTAGAACATTTTTAGGGTGGTGAGGACTTGTTGGGTAGAGACTAATGGAAAGAGCTCAGTGAAAGAACAGGACCAAGGGAACAAATGGAGAGGTAGCTTTGAACTGGAGGAAAGGAGATAAAGATTAGCGCAGGATAGGGAAAATTAAAACCTTGATTTTCTCCGTGTGGCTGGAGGCAAAGTCCTCTGCTGGGTGGCAAGGGTGTTTGAGGGCTGAGTTAGTAGGGGGCTGTGGGAACAATTGCCTCGGCTTATCTGGCAGGCTTCCCCACCTCCTTCTGGCAAGAACACTCTCTTCGTTTGGGAAACTCTTCCCCTATGGGTCATGGGATTTTGCATGTGACCCCTATCCCTCACCTAGGGAGTGAGTCTCCATTAGTTGGAGAGAGGGACAGACAAGGAGTCCTGGGGCATCCTCCAGCACTACAAGATGAGGGAGATGAGGCAAAGGTTCTGCGCTAGGGAGAAATCTCGAGATGATGAATTTTATGGACTAAAGATGAAGAAAGTGAAGAAGGAAGGAGAGACTAACTGTGTACCTGATGCTGGAGGCTGTGTAAACTAGGACTGCACTGATGTTCAATGTGGCAAGGTGAAGGTCATCAACTTTGACAGAATAGTTTTGGTGATGAGGTGGTGACTAAAAACTGCGTTAGAGTGGGTTGGGAGAGGAAAGGGTTGAAGAAGAGGAAGCGTAAGTAATCATTTGGAGGAAGAGAGAAATGGAGCAGTAATTAGAGGAGGGATGTGGATTAAGGGAAGATTTTTTATTTGTTTTGCCTTTTTTAAAAAAGAAATATTACAGCATGCATATACACTGGTGGGAATGATCCTATAGAAAAGGAAAAATTGAAGATGTAGGACAGGGAGGGACTAACTCTAATAGCAAAGACTTTGAGAAAGTAAGAGGGGAGGGCCTGATTGTCAAGTGGAGGGTTTGGTTTTTGGATGGAATTGGGGACAGTTCATTTTCTGTCATTGAGATAAGGCAGAGTACATGGTACAGATGAAGCCAGGTTAGTAGTTACTGATAGGAAAATGAGGCAGTTTTTTATTGATTGCTTTTAGTTTCTTAAGTAAGAAGCAAGATAATTAGCTGTGGGATTAGTTGTGGTAATTTCCTAGGTTAAAGTGGACAGTCAATTTGGATGTGAGGAGTGTAAATAGATGGACCACTGGATTTGGGAAGCTGAGGTCATTGGTGACCTTGACCACAGCCTTCTCTGGGGAAGTTTGTAGGGGACAGGTGAGTGGTGTTGGGGCTGGAGAAGGGACAGGCTCACCAGTAGCTGGAGCTTTGTGCGGCATCACTGCTACCCGGCTGAGGCCAGGATTCAAACTGGAGGAGGTCGGCTGGCCTCAGTGACAACGGTGGTTGATGGTATTACCAATAAGAGAAACTGAAGAAGTAAAGATCTTTTTCTGCTCTGGTTCCTAAGTTGTACCATATAAGCCTGGTCCTTTGCCTACATGTATGGAAGAATCCTCACCCTAGGGAGGGGAAGAGTGCTAACACCCAGAGGAAGGGTAAAGGAGGCAGTAGGGGCACATCACTTAACTGCTGGATCCAGCCATGCTCCCACGGTTTTCAAGGTGTAAGATAAACAAAGATCACCAAATGAAGACAAGCAAAGGCTATGTATTCAGAGCTTGCTTATGGCATAGAAGTCAACCACAAGTGTTTGTATTTGGTAGAGAGTCAGGGCCGGCAGTGGAGTGGGAAGACTTTACAGTGGTAATTGGAAAGGCTTCATGTGTGCCCTACTGCAGAGATTGTTGGCTTAGGGAAACTGGGAGCAGGCTGATGAGAAGCAGGGCATCCTATTTGATTGGTTAGGGGAGTATCTGATTTTCTCTGGTTGGTCCTAAGTTGAAAGCACATTCAAGAAATTAGGGAAGTTGGAAGTTATTGACCAAGTTTGTCCTGAGCTGATTGCTGCAGAGGCTGTGGTTTGACTTCCTGGGTTGGTTACTACAGAGGCTGTGGATCAGAGTTCTCTTTTGATACATGGTCTGACCATTGTCCATTTATATATTCAGTTTCTCAGTCCCTATATAAATAGTCTCTTTTTGCTTAAGCTGGTTTGTGTTGAATATTTGTATTCTGTGATTATGAGAGTCCTGACCACTACAGAAAAGTTTGGGGAATGACAATTTGGAAATGAGCTTGGAGGTTAGAAATCTGGGAGGTTAGAAAGTTGGGAGGGTAAGCAAAGCAAACCCCAGAGATGATAAACACCACTTTTAAAAATCTACTTTTTCCTTTTGAACCTTTTATTTTGTATTGGGGTATAGCCATTAAACATCTACTTTTAACCAGGACCCTACCTGTATCATCTCATTTAATCTTCAAAAAACGCTGTGATATAGGATTATTTTCTCCATTTTTCACATGAGGAAATGGACTCACAGCAGGAAAGTAGGTTGCCTCAAGTTTTACAGTATCAGAACCAAGGATTCAAACTAAAAAAAAAAACCTTTTAGTTTGTATTGGAGTTTAGCCAATTAACAATGCTTTGATAGTTTCAGGTGAACAACAAAGGGATTCAGCCACACATACACATGTATCAAAAGGGAAAGTGTTAGTCGCTAGGTCATGTCTGACTGTGACCCCTTGGACTGTAGCCCGCCAGGGTCCTGTGTTCATGGACTTCTCCAGGCAAGAATACTGGAGTGGGTTGCCATTTCCTCCTTCAGGGGATCCTCCTGACCCAGGAATTACACCTGGATCTCCTGCATGGTCGGCGGATTTTTGACTGTCTGTGCCACAAGGGAAGCCCATACATGTGTTCATTCTCTCCCAAACTTCCCTTCCACCCAGGCTGCCACATAACATTGAGCAGGATTCCATGTACTACACAGTAGGCCCTTGTTGGTTGTCCATTTAAAATATTTCAGTGTGTGCACGTCCAAGGGATTCAAACTTGAGTCTGCTCTTCTGAGGTCCAATGTTTTTGCTCTCAGGTTATGATATTTTGTATAAAATAGGAAATGGATTTTCCTCCTTCCAGGTACCGTGAGACTCAGAAAGACACCTCTGGATTTTCCGCTTGTTTGTTGTGTCATATATACAGGACTTCTATGAACATGTGTTGACACATGCCTTGTGGTTGATTCATTAGTAGACATCTATTTTGTGATCATGACTTTATTAAGAGCAGTTGTGATATGGATGAAAAGTTAATTTTGAATCTTTGACAGAATTTTTTCTCATCCCCATCATATCATTTTGAAATTCATACAGTATTTAAAAATGGGTTATTGATCTTATCAATGATTGTGATAGATAATTCTTCCATGAAAACTGATCTCTAAAGCACACATCTTGGAACTCAAAAAACATCATGTATTGACTTTAGTAGGTATGTGTTAAATACAAACAGCAAGAAAAAATTATTAGGATAATAATTTTATTATTTTATTGTATTACTGAAGGAACACTAGGTAGGAAAGTTATTTCCAAATGTGAAGAAGAAAGTCTGTCCCTTGAGAGAGCTGTGGGGCAAGAAGAGAAACAGTCTTTATGGGGGTTGAAGAATTCATTAGAACCAATTAGATATCGACTGGCCTGATCTGAGGGCTTCTCTTTCCACTAGGACCAGATTGCATGGCTTTAACCAAGAAAGAATCTATAATTTTTCTTTCTTTCTTTTTTTGGTCTGCATGGGTGATTAGGAAATTCACTGCTTTCTTGATCTGGGTGGAGTAATTAAAACAAATCCATCTTTCCTCTTACGTAAGATCCTATTCAGAACTCTTGATTTTTCTCTTATTCCCCACCCTCAAATTTTTTATATCATTCTCCCTTAGAAACTGTGGTAAAGCTAATATGGTCATTATGGGCAAATGATAAAATTATCAGTATCCCTAAAGAAGTACTCTTAGTCTTCAACACACAGAGAATTTTTCTTTTAGTGTTTGTATATGTGATGGATTTAGTGCAGCTTGGTACATCAGTACATTCTAGGAGGGGGAGAAAAGATGCTCCTGGAGGGATTACAATGATTGGTAGGGTGGATACAGATCCTCAGGCTTTGTGCATTTGCTGTAGTCTATCATGTGTGAGTTTGGTTAACACCTCATTAATTTATTAAAGCCAGAGAACAAAAAACTGAATAAAATAATGGCTGTGTTCCCAGTCCAGTCTCCTGCAGATGGCTGAGTGAGTCTAGTAAACAAAATAAAACAAAAATCAAGGGTATCATTTAGCTTGTCTGTTGATGGTAGCCTCTAAAATTTCATATTCCCTTTTTAATGCCTTAGAACTGGGGCAAATAACCAGCCAGGGTTCCTGCAGTAATTAGTATTGGTCTCAGCAGCTCTCAAAGCAGCTATTTTGTGATAATGGATAACCAAGTAGACATCTGAGCCTTCCCTGGATCCTGTCTTCTTAACATCACAGTGGCTTTTCTTGGGGAGATTTTTTTATCTGGTCCATACAAGAGAAAAAGAAATTTTAGAGGTTATCATCAACAGACAGGCCATATGATACCCTTGATTTTTGTTTTATTTTGTTTGTTCAGTGGTTATAAGTGACATGTAAGCTTTAATGTATAAACATCCTTTGATGTAAAGGTTGAAAATTGATCTTCTTCTTGACATAAACACTTGCTTTAAAAATTATGAATTTTTCTCATATGTAAGCTAATGTTGGTAATGTAAAGACTAGCAAAATAACACTCAAGTACTCACCACTCAGCTTAAAAACTAAAACATTACTGATGGATATTAACCCTTCCCATCTCCCTAATCTCATTTCCTTTCCATGCCATGCACCTTCCCTTCCCCCATGAAACCACTATCTTGAAATGTGTGTTGACCATTCTGTTGATTCAAAAATATACATGTTTCTACGTCTGTGTTATCTATGAACAAAATGTAATTTAATTTTGCTTTGGAAAAGTTTTACATAACAACATTTATTCTTATATAATTTGCCTTCCCACCTTTCAATATAATGTTGGGCAGTTTGTGCTGCTGCTGCTGCTGCTGTGTCGCTTCAGTCGTGTCCGACTCTGTGCGACCCCATAGACGGCAGCCCACCAGGCTCCCCCGTCCCTGGGATTCTCCAGGCAAGAACACTGGAGTGGGTTGCCATTTCCTTCTCCAATGCATGAAAGTGGAAAGTGAAAGTGAAGTCGCTCAGTCGTGCCCGGCTCTTCGCGACCCCATGGACTGCCGCCTACCAGGCTCCTCCATCCATGGGATTTTCCAGGCAAGAGTACTGGAGTGGGGTGCCATTGCCTTCTCCAATGCATGAAGGTGAAAAGAGAAAGTGAAGTCGCGCTTGTAAATAGTTCTGGGATGTTCATATCAAGGATTGTGAGTTTGGTGAAGGAGCAGTGGTAGATACACAAATTGTGTCTTGGGAAATAGAATTTGTAAGAAAAGAATTAAGGTATTGGGCTAATGCATATGCAAAGTAAAAGGCGGCTGGGATATCATAAAAACAATGCGTTTATAATGGATTTTTATATAAGACTCTAGATAAATAGAGCTGGAGTCAAATCCTACCTTCACCACTGTCGGAGGATTCCTAAAGAATATTGTTACTGTTATTTTGCCTTTGTAAAAGGTGGTGCTAAGTGCTAAGTTGCTTCAGTCATATCCAACTCTTTTCAACCCTATGGACTGTAGCCTGCCAGGCTTCTCTGTCCATGGGATCCTCCAGGCAAAAATATTGGAGTGGTTTCCAGTTCCTCCTCCAGGCTGTAAAAGGTAGGGTGAACATCATTCTGAAGAAGTTTAGGTTAAGATATTAGATATATATTGGATTTGAATGTTTCATTCTGAATAAGTAAAACAGGACCAACCTCAGACATCTGCCCTGGAAGTGTTCAGACTGAAAAATCTTCTGTTCTGGGGTCCTGGTGGGGAGTGGGAGATGAGACAGCATGGGAAGGGGTGGTGATGATGAGGCAATTAACACATTTCTTGGCTTTCTCCTTGAATTTTTTCTCTTTTCAGAAGTGTGTAGTAATAAGACCTCAATTCAATTGGTCTTGGTGGATGAGTTAGGGAAAATTTGAATGTACCTCAACTCTTGTTTCTTTGGTTAGTTCATTGGGATTGTTTGGAACAGTCATATACTTGTCTATGTAATCTTGCCCTTTTTAAGACTTAGATTCTTCTTGCGTAATGCAGAGATCCTATCCGGAGAAATGAGAAGGTGAATGCAAAAATTCCAGGAGCAATGCTGCGCTGATAGTTGTGCTATCATTGTTACTACTATATTGCAAGTATGTTTTGAAAGCTCAACTGAGGAGTCACTGAACTATGGAAGTCTTCCCTGACCTTTCCCTCTCCTCCATTCCTCTTCTCAAATCTTCTTTGGAGTTTAAAATATTTCTAGAGGACTTACCGAGAAGGCAATGGCACCCCACTCCAATATTCTTGCCTGGAAAATCCCATGGACAGAGGAGCCTGGAAGGCTGCAGTCCATGGGGTCGCTGAGGGTCGGACACGACTGAGCGACTTCACTTTCACTTTTCACTTTCATGCATTGGAGAAGGAAACAGCAACCTACTCCAGTGTTCTNGGACACGACTGAGCGACTTCACTTTCACTTTTCACTTTCATGCATTGGAGAAGGAACTGGCAACCCACTCCAGTGTTCTTGCCTGGAGAATCCCATGGATGGGGGAGCCTGGTGGGCTGCCGTCTATGGGGTCGCACAGAGTCGGACACGACTGAAGCGACTTAGCAGCATCAGCAGAGGATTTAGTGTTTTTTTTAGCATTTACAGTTTATGTCAGTTATAGTACAAAACTTACTTACTTGTCTTTCTCACTAGCCTGTGGGGTCCTGTATCCAACCGTAGGGCCAGAACACAGAGCTAGTCAATAAATTTTGCTGCATGATTAGACTAAAATAAATATCCCTTAAGATGTTAATATTATGTTTACTAAATACAGTAAATATTCAGTCAAGTAATTCTCATTTTCAGATAATTTATTAGTAGCATTTGTTAACATTAATTTGTGTCTATGACTGTTAATTCTCTTAAACTCTCAAACCAGAGAGCATCATGGGAAATACTGGCCTTGCGTCACCCTGAATGGAGAGTCAAAATACAACTTTGGACATAACACTTTGAAAATATATATTGCCCTTAAGGAATGACTAAAAACAGAACAACAAAAACGAAGTAGAGCTCAAAACCCATCCCTCAAGTGAAAAATCTGTCTAAATTTTTCAAAAGTCGGAAAGTTTTAAAATTTATGTTAGCTTAATTGAAAACCCATTAAATAAATCTGGGCAAAATCATCCTCATCTCTGGTAGAACTGCTTTCATTATCATCAACCCAAAAGCTATAACTGTAAATTGGAAGAAAATTTCTTAGAATTCTTAACAAAAGAAGGCATTTTAAAACCATTTTTGGCCATCATGTTCATAAGAGCTTGGACTCTTCCTTTTTTTTTTTTTTTAAGAACAGAAAAGTGAAGTTCGGGGTAGTTAACAAATATATCCAAGAAAATTTTCAGGGGGAAAATTACAGTTTCAGGTTTTACATTACCTTTCTTGTTTATTTATTTATTTGACTGTGTTGGGTCTTAGTTGTAGCACACGGGATTTTTCCTTGTGGTGCACAGGATCGGTTGTTGTGGTACATGGGCTGAGTTGCCCTGTGGCACGTGGGGTCTAATTTCCCGACCAGGAATTGAACCCATGACCCCTGTATTGGAAGGTGGATTCTTAACCACTGGATCACCAGGAAAGTCCATACCTTTCTTAATTTAATTGAGAAGTTCTGGTCTGTTCTAATGTGCAGGGGCCTTCAGACACTGCAACACTTGGAGTGTTTTTAGGGTTTGTATCTCATGCCTTCAGTGGTCATCATGCTCTGTGCATGTGCTAAGTTGCTTCAGTTGTATCCAACTCTTTGCGACCCTATGGACGGTAGCCTGCCAGCTTCCTCTGTCCATGGGATTCTGCAGGCAAGAATACAGGAGTGGATTTCCATGTCCTCCTCCAGGGAATCTTCCTGGTCCAGGGCTTGAATCTAGGTCATGAATTAAAGTTAAAATGGTCTTTACAATTAGTAATTGCCACTGTATGAATTTTCTAGCATGTAACATCACGGTCCTTTCACGTAGGCCCATTCTCCCTTTTGTGGCTAGTTTTCTCTGCTCCTTCCTGAGACTGGCCTCAAGCAGGAAGAAGAGGAGGGGGAACCAGTCCAGTCTAGGAATGAGTTTACATCCTATTTGAGGACATGGAGACTACTGTGAACTCCAGAAGGGTCAGTGAGTTACATGAAGAATCAAAACAGTCTGTTTTCCCACAAAACATGCCAGGAGCGAGGTAACATCCACTCTAGAATAGCAGTGATAACTGGCCTCTGTCATCCAGGGAGCTCAAAGCATTCATGGCCACTCACTCACCAAGCCGTGTGCCACACCTGTGATGTACGTATGTCTTGTTTAAAGATCAAGAAGCCAAATTTTAGCAGGTTTGACCCAGTGACTCAAAGGAAAGCAGGGGAATGGATGAGAACACATGCTAGGTTCTAAGTCTTCTCACCCAGCTAATCATGGTGTGGAATTGACAGTTGAGAAGTGACAGCAGGCACCACCATTATCTTTATGATTTTGGTTGGCCACTGTTTTGAACGATGGAGATTATAGAGAATAAGGAGGCAGTTTCTGTCCTAGCTGCTGTTTAGTCACTAAGTCACACCCAACACTTGCGATCCCATGGACTGTAGCCCACCAGGTTCTTCTGTCCATGGGATTTTCAGGCAAATTTCTGTCCTAGAGGTGCTTCTGAGAGCTTCGCTTTACCTGCAGAAATAAGTAGACAAAACTAGCATAGTCTAAGTGCCAAATAAAGAAATCAGGCAGGAAGTTCAAAGGAGGAAAATGTGTCTCAGGCTGAGGCAGTCAGAGAAAACAGTGGAGAAAGATGTTGAGTTGGGACTTTGAGGAAAATGGGACTTGGCATGAGGAGACGTGTGAACAGGTGAATTTCAGGCTGAAAGATGTTGAGGGGAGTTGCGGGGGTGGAGGGGATGGTTGCCCCACTATGAGGTGTAACTACAGAGAGGCAGGTACAACTTTTATCCAACTGGGTTAGCTTACCTACCAACCAATCTCAAATCTGCCTCCTGGAAGGCAAGGACCCTGGGATGTTTATGAGATAAAGCAAAGTTACGGGTAGGTGTGTGTGTGTGTGTGTGTGTGTGTGTGTGTGTGTGTGTGTGTGTTCTATCCTGTCTAACTCTGTGACTCCATGGACTGCAGCCTGCCACCCTCCTCTGTCCGTGGGATTTTCTAGGCAAGAATACTGGAGTGGGTTGCCATTTCCTACTCCAGGGGATCTTCCCCAGGGATTGAATCTGAGGCTCCTGTGTTGGCAAGCGGATTCTCTATCACTGAGCCACCTGGGAAGTCCCCATGTGGGGAGTTGGGGAAAGCTAATTGAAGAAAAGAAGGAAAGAGAATCATCATTCTGTGCAGGTGCAACTAAGCGACGTGCTTCTTCCTGGAACGCATGTGCAGAAATGGCGGCATCAAGACCTGAGGGTGGAGGTGCTGGCCCTGTGACATCAAGAGGTCACCAAGGGGACATTTGTGTCAGCCCAGCTGGAGGGTTGCTGAACCAATCCTAACCAGTGTAAGCTTGAGGTAGAGAGCGTTGACTCCAAATTTCTGAAAAATACTGAGGCAAACATCTTTTTACTTATGCAGCGTGAAGTTTGGAAAATGTGCAAGTTTTTGTAAAAAACAACTTGAGAGTGAAGGCAGATTATAGATGTAATGGATCTAACTGATGAATACAGTCAATTTCACCACCTTTAGCAGGTTTGCAAAATCCCCACAATTACCGATCAGGGAACAAGGTCTGACTTCTTGGAAGTATAGTTTCTTTTGTGAGGTAAGTGTCTGACCTTGCCCGACCACTATCCTTCTGTGATGGTTAAGATGACCAGACTGAGGTTCTGCCTCACCTGCTGGATATTTTACTGGGCAGGATACCAATCTGAGAAGCAGTGTGTCTCATTGCTTCCTTGTCCTGCAGAGTGACCTGCTTGTCCCTGCTTACAAGAAGTGACCAGATGCAGACTGGGACAGAACTGTTTTGTGAAAACAAAAGGAAGTATTTTAAGAAGGAAGAATTGTCAAGGTTTTGAGGGACATGAAGAAGTCAAGGAGAATAAAGTTAGAGAATCCAATTTTCTGTGATTTATCAAGTCAGTTCAGTTGCTCAGTCATGTCTGATTCTTTGTGATCTGGTGGACTACCACATGCCAGGCTTCCCTATCCATCACCAACTCCTGGAGCTTGCTCTAACTCTTGTCCATCGAATCGGTGATGCCATCCAGCCATCTCATCCTCTGTTGTCCCCTTCTCCTCCTGCCTTCAATCTTACTCAGCATCAGGGTCTTTTCCAATGAGTCAGTTCTTCACATCAGGTGGGCAAAGTATTGGAGTTTCAGCTTCAGCATCAGTCCTTCCAATGAATATTCAGGACTGATTTCCTTTAGGATTGACTGGTTGGATCTCCTTGCAGTTCAAGGGACTCTCAAGAATCTTCTCCAACACCACAGTTCAAAAGCATCAGTTCTTCAGCATTCAGCTATCTTTATAGTCCAACTCTCACATCCATACATGACCAACCATAGCCTTGACTAGATGGGCCTTTGTTGGCAAAGTAATGTCTCTGCTTTTTAATATGCAGTCTAGTTTGGTCATAGCTTTGCTTCCAAGGAGCAAGCTTCTTTTAATTTCATGGCTGCAGCACCATCTGTGGTGATTTTGGAGCCCTTCAATATAAAGTCTCTCACTGTTTCCCTGTTTCCCCATCTATTTGCCATGAAGTGATGGGACCAGATCCTATGATCTTAGTTTTCTGAATGTTGAGTTTTAAGCCAGCTTTTTCACTCTCCTCTTTCATTTTCATCAAGAGGCTTTTTAGCTCCTTTTCACTTTCTGCCATAAGGGTGGTGTCATTTGCATATCTGAGGTTATTGATGTTTTTCCTGTCAATCTTGATTCCAGCTTGTGCTTCTTCCAGTCCAGCATTTCTCGTGATGTACTCTGCATATAAATTAAATAAGCAGGGTGACAATATACAGCCTTGACGTACTCCTTTTCCTATTTGGAACCAGTCTGTTGTTCCATGTCCAGTTCTAATTGTTGCTTCCTGACCTGCATATAGGTTTCTCAAGAGGCAGGTCAGGTGGTCTGGTATTCACATCTCTTTCAGAATTTTCCACAGTTTGTTGTGATCCACACAGTCAAAGGCTTTGGCGTAGTCAATAAAGCAGAAGTAGATGTTTTTCTGGAACTCTTGTGCTTTTTCGATGATCCAGTGGATGTTGGCAATTTGATTTCTGGTTCCTCTGCCTTTTCTAAATTCAGTTTGAACATCTGGAAGTTCACGGTTCACGTACTGTTGAAGCCTGACTTGGAGAATTTTGATCATTACTTTACTAGCATGTGAGATGAGTGCAATTGTGCAGTAATTTGAAGATTCTTTGGCATTGCCTTTCTTTGGGATTGGAATGAAAACTGACCTTTTCCAGTCCTGTGGCCACTGCTGAGTTTTTCTGGCATATGAGTGCAGCACTTTCATGGCATCATCTTTTAGGATTTGAAATAGCTCAACTGGAATTCCATCACATTGACTAGCTTCGTTCGTAGTGATGTTTCCTAAGGCCCTCTTGACTTCCAATTCCAGGATGTCTGGCTCTAGATGAGTGATCACACCATTGTGGTTATCTGGGTCATGAAGGTCTTTTTTGTATGGTTCTTCTGTGTATTCTTGCCACCTCTTCTTAATATCTTCTGCTTAAGGTTCATACCTTAAGGTTCTGTTAGGTTCATACAATTTCTGTCCTTTATTGTGCCCATCTTTGCATGAAATGTTCCCTTGGTATCTCTAATTTTCTTGAAGAGATCTCTAGTCTTTTCCATTCTATTGTTTTCCTCTATTTCTTTGCACTGATCACTGAAGAAGGCTTTCTTATCTCTTCTTGCTATTTTTTTGGAACTCTGCAATCAAATGGGTATATCTTTCCTTTTCTCCTTTTCCTTTAGCTTCTCTTCTTTTCTCAGCTATTTGTAAGGCCTCCTCAGACAACCTTTTTGCCTTTTTGCATTCTTTATCTTGGGGATCATCTTGATCACAGCCTCCCGTACAATGTCACGAACCTCTGCCCATAATTCTTCAGGCACTCTCTCTATCAGATCTAATCCCTTGAATTTATTTGTCACTTCTACTTTATAATCATTAGGGATTTGATTTAGGTCATACCTGAATGGTCTAATGGTTTTCCCTACTTTATTTATCAAGTAGAACAACATATTTATTTCTCTGAGGATTAAGGGGATGCAGGTAATCTGAGTCACACATTGCCAGGTCTCCTGCATAAGCGTGAGCAAACTTTCCTATGATTCCTATATGTAGTATTAAAAAACTCCACCATTATCCACATATTAAAAATTAAGCTCAACTTTGATTTACCCTCCTGTAAGATACATATGTGTGGTGTATGTTTACTGTAGGCTTTTATTATTTCAGAAGTTGCTGTAGCCTGTTATTAAAATTAACTGGTTTATTTCAACATGAGGCAGAGGGGTTTGACTGATGTTAACATTTTGAGAAAAATTTATGGAAAACAGTTTTTAATTTGAAACACTGGTGCAGCTGGTGCCAATTGTGAATCTCCTAGTAAAGCTCATACATATTTTGTAGGGAAATTAGGACCCATTTGATTTGGAAGTTTAGGCAAGTCCAGTAATAAACTGATGGGAAGAAAGGATGCTTTGAATTGGAAAATAGAAGAGTGAAATGAACAGGTATTTTTTTTTATTTTTTGGCAAAATATGTAATTATAACAAAAATTTTAAAGAAAAAGTGATAAATAAATTCTGTACTTTCATAGCAATTGTTTTTGTATTTTGAAAGTGTTTTACTCCTGCCTTGCCAAGTTTCTGTCCATTATGCATTTTTTTTTTTTTACTTTATTTTACTTTACAATACTGTGTTGGTTTTGCCATATATCAACATGAATCTGCCATGGGTGTACATGTGTTCCCAATCCTGAACCCCCCTCCCACCTCCCTCCCCATACCATCTCTCTGGGTCATCCCAGTGCACCAGCCCCAAGCATCCTGTATCCTGCATCAAACATAGACTGGTGATTCGTTTCTTATATGATATTACACATGTTTCAATGCCATTCTCCCAAATCATCCCACCCTCTCCCTCTCCCACAGAGTCCAAAAGACTGTTCTATACATCTGTGTCTCTTTTGCTGTCTCGCATACAGGTTTATCGTTTTTGAAAACATTGTTGTGGTATAGATAGGGCATGTAAAATGGAATAATCTGTGTCTTAACTTATGGTATGCTTGACATATATTGATATTTCTATTTGGTCTCCATAATTAACTTTAAAAATTGTTTTGTAACATTCTAGTAGGGGATTCCTCTCAGTTTCTGCATCTGGCCAGTGACTTCCATTTTTCTCTCTGGTTGTCGCCTCACAGCCCAGCGGCAGAGTCATGTGAAGTTTTGGTTTAGAATCTTCATAATAGTCACTCGTAGTTGATTTATGCCAGTAATATGCTGTCACTGGGCATCTCACACCATCCTCAGGCTGGGGGTTGGGGACCATGAAGAAGGAGAAAAAGGACTGGAGTGTGGGAAAGAGAGAGAACTCACAGGAGGAGGGAGGGCTGTCAGGGCCGTGAAGATGACCTCCTTTCTCATCCTCGCCTTGCAACTTTCTTCTCTTGACTTTCTCTCTTTTTCCACGTTCAAGCTCTGTCTGTACTCATCATTGCTTGTTCCCTCACTTGTTCTGGTTCCTTCTTCACCTCTCTCTTCATGTCTCTCCCCTCAAGCCTAATGTAGTTCAGAGATTCTCAACCCCAACAATGCCTGCTTTTTAAATACATCTTTAAATTTCTCTTTTATTATTTTAAAATAAAATTTGTAGGTTATATAAGCTCAATATGCATAATTAAAAAATAGGATGCTCTAATTGTAATATAGAGAATAAAAGGAAATCAGTTTAAGAGAAAATGATGCACACTTGCACACGCTCAGGCCCAGCTGCACTGGAAACGTTTATGAAGGAGACAGATGATTGCACTTACAGATAGTGAATATGCTTGGTTTTAACAGAAAGAGCATTCAACTGGGTATTGCTGGCTCTCCCCATAATTGACAGTGTACATAAGGAGTAGAGAAACATATCTGCTTATCAAGCATCTCCAGCTCCTGCTTGTTAAATGCCAATATACCCCCTAATCACTGTGATGATCAAAACTTCCCCAGTTAAGTTTAAAACCCTCTGTAAGGTATGGTACTATTTCCATTGAAAATCACTCTTATAGTAAAAGGAAAACTGGACTCTGAGCTTCAGTGCGTGGGCTTAAGTCCCATCTTTCCCTAGCTGTCTCTGAGTGAACAGGATCAGTGGGTTTTTCATAACTGCTGGCACTTGCTGATGGGTCTCTGGAAGAGGCTGCTCCAGTGGGGGTCAGTCCAGTAGGGAGACCCTCCTCCCTGATTTTTATAACAGGAACCACAATGTGCTTGGGCCTGGCATGCCTGTATCACCACTTCTTTTAGAAAATGAGCCTTGTCTTCCCTTCAGTCAGAAGGTTCTGGAATCTGCCTCAGAATCTTAGATTCCTAGTGCAATAGAGGATCCCAAACATAGCACACTGACCTCCGAGCCACATGGCAGACATGGTACCCGGCCTGGCCCAATCAGAGTGCTTCTCTGGAATCTTTCACATCAAAACTGATGGAGAGGAACTTTCTTTGACCTGGGCATATTGTTGAAGTCCAGAAGCTTCTAGAAGTTGTAGTTTAAGCTTGTGGACAAAGCTGGCATGTGGAAGCAGAAATGGAGACATTGATTTCTGATAGCAATCTTTGAGGCTGAGCAGTATCCCTGCTCTTTCCCTTCCTTGTCTACAGTAGTTTAAATTGTGTCTCTGAGATGGGAAACTCTGGATGACCCAACTGTATTTCCTGGCAGTCCTATCCTTATCCAGGGCTGCAGTGTGATACAGTTCTTCTAGAACTGCACTGTTCCAGATGATAGCCACTAGGCTTATGTAACTGTTTTTTAAGGGGCTACCCTGGTGGCTTAGTGGTAAGGAATCCACCTGCCAGTGCTGGGGATATGGGTTTGTTCCCTGGATTGGGAAGATCCCCTGGAGAAGGGAACACTACCCACTCCAGTATTCTTGCCTAGAGGATCTGCATGGACAGAGGAGCCTAGAGGCTATAGTCCGTGGGGTTGCAAAGAGTCAGACACGACTGAGCACCTTTCAGTTACTTTTAGAGCAGTTTGACATTCACAAAAGAGAAGGTACAGAGATTTTCCATATACCTCTTGCAATGGGAATATATGGGAATATGTGTGTTTGTTTTCTTAAATGACTGGACAGCTCAGGTCTAGAATACCTACCCCCAATCCTTTCCGTCCCCATCAACTTCCCTAGGAATTCAGTCAACAGGTCAATTTTGTAGACTCATATGCAAAAGAGTTCCTAGATACAATTTATGATTTTGTTTCTGTATTGTTGTGTGAATTTACACTGTCGGATTGAATGGGTTTTGAAGAACACACACAGGCTCAGCTTCTAGTCCCTCACCAACACCTCAGCTCACAGTGATCAGTAGGGCCGTGGTTTAACAATCCCAGCTAATGACACACCGCTGGTTTCCAGCCAGTAGTTGGCGATATCTTTCTACCAGAAGAAAGAAGCCTATAATCTCTGCCCTTCATGCCACTGGCATTTATTACTGCTTTTCAAAAAAGCAGTGACACAGATTAAGGAATCCAAGCTGCAATGTTGATGGAACAAGAGATTTTAAGGCTGTCAGCACCTCCAGTTTAGTCATTGAAAGTAATTGCAGGGTTCAGGGGTTCATTGGCATCAGAGATCCCTAAATTATAGTTTGACACCTCTCACAAATTAGGTCCCAATTAGCCCCTGAGAGGTTTGGTGGTATTTGAGAGAGGTGAATGGGCACATGTGCGTGCACACACACACACACACACACACACTGTTACACACATAGATATACAAATATGTGTGATGTGTGTATGTATATTCCAAAATGTTTCTTATCCCTAGAAAGTGATTGAGGTCCTATGAATGAGCATGTATGGTCTAGATTCTGAGAAACTCACTTGTTTAGAGAATTCTTATTGCCTTTACTGGGGCCTCAGAGTTAGGCAGAGTGAACTGATCAATATATTTTTGGATGTTTAGGGGCTCCTGAATGTAATAGTCACTACCAGAGATCTTAACTGCCGGACTCCCCAGGGTGACCAGTCTAGTAGAAAATGGGAAAATTCTGGAAGACTTTGTTGAAGAAGCACACTGCATTGAGAAGAACATGGAATACTGAGTTACAAGACCTGAATTTGAGTCCTAGAAACCATCATTTACTAGCTACTGTGAGTTCAGGGAAGTTGGCTAGCATAGTTTCCTAACCTATAAAATAATAATGGTGTTAATAATAATAAAAATAACAATCCCCAACTTGCATGGTTGTTTTGAGGATTTAAGATGCCATTTGTAAAAGCAATTTCATTAATAGAAATATTACTTTATAAATATTACTTAACTTCCTGGTTAATAAATACTTTGGCTGTGATTCCCTGGTAGCTCAGCTGGTAAAGAATCTGCCTGCAATTCAGGAGACCCCGGCTCAATTCCTGGGTTGGGAAGATTCACTGGAAAAGGGATAGGCTACCCACTCCAGTATTCTTGGGCTTCCCTTGTGGCTCAGCTGGTAAAGAATCTGCATTGCAGTAGACCTGAGTTTGATCCCTGAGTTGGTAAGATCCCTTGGAGAAGGGAAAGGCTACCCACTCCAGTATTCTGGCCTGGAGAGTTCCATGGACTGTATAGTCCATGGGGTTGCAAAGAGTCGGACATGACCGAGTGACCTCAACTTTTCACTTTCATAGGGAATTGTTAGTTATAGCATAATGTACACATGCTGTTCATAGGGTTCTCAAGGCAAGAATACTGAAGTGGTTTGCCATTCCCTTCTCCAGTGGACCACATTGTGTCAGACCTCTCCACCATGCCTGTCCATCTTGGGTGGCCCCAAAGGGCATGGCTTAGTTTCATTGAGTTAGACAAGGCTGTGGTCCATGTGATCAGATTGGCTAGTTTTCTGTGATTATGGTTTCAGTGTGTCTGCCCTCTGATACCCTCTCACAACACCTACTTGTCTTACTTGGGTTTCTCTTACCTTGGACGTGGGGTATCTCTTCATAGCTGCTCCAGCAAAATGCAGCTGCTGCTCCTTACCTTGGATGAGGGGTATCTCCTCATGGCCGACCCTTCTGACCTTGAACGTGGAGTAGCTCCTCTCTGCCCTCCTGCACCTGCACAGCCACTGCTCCTTGGACATGGGGTTGCTCCTCTTGGCCGCCTCCCCTGACTTCAGGTGTGTGGTAGCTCCTTTCGTCTGCTGACCTGACCTCGGGCATGTCACCCTGCTTATTTAACTTATACACAGAGTACATCATGAGAAACGCTGGGCTGGAAGAAGCACAAGCTGGAATCAAGATTGCCGGGAGAAATATCAATAACCTCAGATATGCAGATGACACCACCCTTATGGCAGAAAGTGAAGAGGAACTAAAGAGCCTCTTGATGAAAGTGAAAGAAGAGAGTGAAAAAGTTGGCTTAAAGCTCAGCATTCAGAAAACGAAGATCATGGCATCTGGTCCCATTACTTGATGGGAAATAGACGGGGAAACAGTGGATACAGTGTCAGACTTTATTTTGGGGGGCTCTAAAATCACTACAGATGGTGATTGCAGCCATGAAATTAAAAGACACTTACTCCTTGGAAGGAAAGTTATGACCAACCTAGATAGCATATTCAAAAGCAGAGATATTACTTAGCCAACAAAGGTCCGTCTAGTCAAGCCTATGGTTTTTCCTGTGGTCATGTATGGATGTGAGATTTGGACTGTGAAGAAAGCTGAGAGCCGAAGAACTGATGCTTTTGAATTGTGGTGTTGGGGAAGACTCTTGAGAGTCCCTTGGACTGCAAGGAGATCCAACCAGTCCATTCTGAAGGAGATCAGTACTGGGTGTTCATTGGAAGGACTGATGCTAAAGCTGAAACTCCAATACTTTGGCCACCTCACGCAAAGAGTTGACTCATTGGAGAAGACCCTGATGGTGGGAGGGATTGGGGGCAGGAGGAGAAGGGGATGACAGAGGATGAGATGGCTGGATGGCATCACCGACTTGATGGACATGAGTTTGAGTGAACTCCGGGAGTTGGTGATGGACAAGGAGGCCTGGCGTGCTGCAATTCATGGGGTCGCAAAGAGTTGGACACAACTGAGTGACTGAACTGAACTGACTGTATGTTCACATATAGAGTAGCAATTTTCCAAAACATGAAAGCAATCAAGTACATTAATAGTAAAATTCCACTAAGAATTTAATGTCTTTGGATTTTTCTGTAGGGATGTTAGAGTTTTGGCATGTGCTATAATTCTAAATTGTCATGCCAATTACCCCAGAAGATATGGGAAAATAGGATGACCAGTTAACCTTGGGACAAACAGAGACTTTTCTGTATAGTGTTTTAAAATGGACCCCTACTTTCCTATGATCTTCATAGATGTCCTAATGATAATTCTTAATTAAAACCTAGTATCAAAATTTTGCTTAGCAGATCCCAATGATAATTGCTGTGTCAGGCTAGACCATAGAGACTGGTCTGTGTTGAACGATAGGTGAGAAGGAGGGCTGAGATTTGGCTCAAGCTTTGTTTTGCTTGACTTTTTCTGTTGCAGTGGCTTATCAGCAGTTTGAAGGATGCACATGATATAGGATCTGAATGGATACTGGTCTCATTGCTTCCTTTGCATTTCAGGGAATTGGCCCACAGTTTGGTCTTGGCCAACTTTGAAGAGTAGGAATTCTGACAGCTTGGGAGAGAATAGAATCAACTAAACTTAGCATCCAGAAATATCTTATTTGGGTATACAGTGCAAAAATTTGCCCCACTCAGCAAGCAGAGTCTCCAAGGTCCAGGTTCTTGCTGGGCTAGCACTGTGACAACATATCCTAGGCCAGGCCATGGTCTGTCTCATCCTTATAGGAACAGTCCTTTCAAAGGCTGCCTCTGCGGACTTAGCATGTCTAAAATACATGTCTGGGTTCAGGGTGCTTTACACTCTGTGGTCCAGATGAGACAGAGAGAAACAGCACTAACCATGCCAAATTTGGGAGTCACTTCTTTGGATTTCCACTGTCCTTTTTCAGTGATTCTGTTTTAAAGATTAATTCCCCTTGAGCGGACACCTACATGTTACTGTGAATTAGTTTTCACTTGTTCTATTAGATTTCTTCCATAACAAGAACAAGGCAGTAATAAACACCCTGGGTCCCTGTGGGATGAAGTGAGGTTTCAAAAGGAGGACATTCCTCTCTAGATAGCTTGTCAGCCTTTCAGGAAGGAGGGTTGGTTTATATGTGTGCCAGGTTTGTCAAAAGTGAATCAGGAATTCCTACTATACCCTAATTTTCATCAATGGCTATTACCACTGAATATTGCTCTTTTCAAAGTGAGCTGGCAATTGGGACAGTGACTAGAAAAACTATTAGTCAAAGAACTTCAGAGAAGTGTATAAATCTACTCTGAATATTCATTGGAAGGGCTGATGCTGAAGCTGAAGCTCCAATACTTTGGCCACCTCATGAGAAAAGCCAACTCACTGGAAAAGACCCTAATGCTGGGAAAGACTGAAGTCAGGTGAAGGGGATGACAGAGGACAAGATGGTTGGATGGCATCACTGACTCGTTGGACATGAGGTTGAGCAAAGTTCAGGAGATGGTGAAGGACAGGGAAGCCTGTTGTGCTGCAGTCCATGGGGTCACAAAGAGCTGGACATGACTGAGCGACTGAACAACAAATAAATCCACTCTATCCACCTACCTATTTATCTTTTCATCCATCTATCTATTCCTTCACCCATAGATTCAATCTACCCAATTAGTCATTTCACAAATGTTTATCAAGTACTTGTTCTGTGCAGGACGCTGGTTAATGCTATGAAGGAGATAGTCACCACCATCAACAGATTTGTTAAGGGAGATAGAACATATGCATATTAAACTTAATCAGCGAACATTTATTTGTAATCCACTGCACACGAAACATCATGTATATATTAAAAAGTCAAGGAAGACACTTTCTGCTTTCAAAAAGCTTACATTGTGTGACTGCATTAGTCAAATGCCAAAATATTCATGATAAAAGGCATATTATGATACATGATATGAAAGAGGCACAAAGGAAGTGTCCTGGAAATGAGAGAGGGAAGATTATATAATTAGTTGAGTGGGCTGAGGGGATGGGGAAAGTAAAACTCATGAAGAAAGCATATTTGAGCTGGGCCCTGAAAGATGGACTGGGTTAGAAGAGATGGAAACAGGGAATCACGAGGCATGTTTAAGAAAGAGTGAGATATCCAGTCTCATGAAGGGTAAAGTAACATGTAGCGGGAAGTAGAGGTGGGGGGCAGCTTTGGAGTCAACAGAGAGCCACTGAAGGTTGTTTAGTGGGTGAGCGGTGTGAGAGAGGGGCTCTGCTCTGGGAAGATTAACTGGCAGCATTTCACAAAAATGGGTTAGAAGAGACAGACAGGAGGTGGGGAGGTCCTTCTAGGAAGCAATTAAAGTAATCCTCGGGGGAGCTGATGAATGTTTAAAGTGCAGTAGGAAGCAGTTTTAGATTTAGGAACCTTGCAGGGTCTACTAATTAGGTAATACATTTCAATAATCATCTTTAAAAGAATAGCAAATATTTATCGAGCCCTTTTTATATGTCAGACAGGCTGCTAAGTGTGTTTTCTTGGTTAATTTTCACAACAACACATTATGATAGGACTTTCACTGTCTGTATGTTACTGAAGAGGACACGGTATTTTCTAGAGGCTAAGTCACTGGCTGAGGTAATTTAGCTTTAAATAGCAGAGCCTAGATAGCAGTCGCTGTTAGCCGGCCTACAGAGCTCCAAACAAGCAGGCTGCTCGGTTTCCCCTGGTTACAGCCCAACAAGGCCTTTGCAAAACCTTTATGCATATGATTTTATGCCTTAAACCAGAATAATAATGACCTGATACTAAATAAAGATAAGATCAATGGCATGTTCCATGTTAAATGGGTATGTAAGATGATGGATGCTGTATTATTAATTTCTCTTTCTGTTCCCTGTTTGTAAAACTTGTCAGACTCATTCTTCTTTGCAGTTTCATCAAGACACTTGTAGCACTTCCCTGGTGGCTCAGACGATCAAGACTCCGCCTGCAGTGCAGGAGACCTGGGTTTGATCCCTGGGTCGGAAAGATCTCCTAGAGAAGGAAATGACAACCCAGTCCAATATTCTTGCCTGGGAAATTCCATGGACAGAGGAGCCTGGTGGGCTAGAGTTCACAGGGTCACAAAGAGTCAGATGAGACTGTGCAGCTAACACACACACACACACACACACACAAGACACTTGTGACTTTAAACTATGTTGTGGATAATAAGAATGCTAAGAAATTGTCTGCCCGTCCAGATCCTTGGTCGTTGTCCAGAATTCGATGCTTTTATCACTCTGAAGAATCCCCATAGCACAACCACTCTGGAGCCAGACTGCCCAGGCTTGTTCTCTGGCTCTGTCAGTGACTAGCTGTGTACTCTTGGGCAAGTCATTCAATTCCTGTGTGCCTCAGTTTCCTCATTACCCATTTACAGGGTAGTAGAGAGGATTATATGAGGTATCTAGCAAGCCCTTTGAGCACAAAGTGAGGGCCATGTAGGATAGTTATTATCGCATCACTTGGGAGTCACTCATTCCTATGCTCTCTGATGGCTCTGGTTTCCTATCACTACCTCTCCAGTCTACTTCCATCAACTCTTACACCCAGGTCCCAGTAACTTTTCTGTTGTTAAATGTCACAAGAGGCAGGTTTGAAGGCATCTTCCTCCACCTTTCCCAAGGTTTTATAGTTAATATAAGAGGCAGTCAGTTTAAATTGGCAATGGTCTGGACACTGGAGTCAGAGTAGGTTCAAATCCTGGTTTTCTCATTTGCTCACTTATATAACCTTCGATGAGTTGCTCATCTTCCCTTTATTTGTTAAAGTTGTGCTAGTTGCTGTAACTAATAAACTTTCAAAGCACAGACCAGGTCCAGTAGAAGCTTATTCTAGAAGGTAAAAAAAGTCAGGCGCTCCTGAGAAGCGAGGTGATGCTGGCACCCAGCTGTTCCCTCTTCAGGAGGTGGTTTCTGAAGCTGCTGTGGAGAGGAGCATGGAGGGCTCTATGCGGAAGCTTTCAGGGCCAGGATGTAGAGTTGTCTGTATCACTGTGGCTCCCATTTCATTGTCTAGGATTTAGTCACATGGCCTCACAGGAGCCTGAGAAACCTTATCTGTTAGCGTAGGCATAACAGTGCTGCTTCCCATGCCACTCCGAACTCTGCTACTTGTTAAAACAGCCTGCGCTTCTTGTAGCACTCGTGGGTTCGCAGGTTGGCTGAAGCCTGGCTGACCTGGGCTGGGCTTGTCTGGGTGGCTTGGGCTCAGGTACACTCGCTACATGTTCATGCTGGGGGTCCAGGCTCAAAGAGCAGCTGCCATCTGGAGGAACCTCATCTCATGGTGATGGCAAAAACATAGGAGGTGTATTCATTTTTTAGGGCTGACTTAGCAAAAATACCACAAATTGGGTGGTGTGAAATAACTGAAATGTATTTACTCATAGTTTTGGTGACTGGAGTTTCAAAATCAAGGTGTCTGCAGGGCTAGGTTCCCTCTGAAGACTCTAGGAAAGAGTCTCCTTTCTTGCCTCTTCCAGCTTCTGATGGCTCCAGGTGTTCCTTGGCTTGTAGCAACGTAACTCCAACCTGTGCCTTTATTTTCTATGGCCTTCCTCTCTGTGTCTTTCTTGTTTCTTATGAGGATATTCTTGGATTTCAAGTCTAGCATATTTTACTATGATCCCATCTCAATCCTTAATTATATCTACAAAGACCCTATTTCCATATAAGGTCACATTCTGAGTTTCTAGATGGACATGAACTGGGGGGAGAGGGACACTATTTAACTCACTACAGGAGGACAAGACCAAACAGCTATATTACATCTGCTCATGATAGCCAAAGCCAGTCATGTGGCTAAGCCCAACCCCACCGCTAGGGGGAGAAGTTCAAAGGGTGTGGATAGAGCGGGAGAAAAAGAAGCGGGCCAATAATTCAATCTACTTCAAAAGCATAGTCTGCCCTGGGTCTAGAAGAAGAGATTGGTGATCCTGTAACACTTCTTAACTCTCCGTATCCTCATCTGTAGTTTATTTAGAAGCACATGGGTGGTGTGATGTTTATTTATTTATTTTTATTTATTTATTTTTTTTAGTAAAAGAACAATTTATTAAGGTGATTTTTGGGGGGATAAGACATATGGGAAAAGGATGGAGGTACTAATTTCTGGGGAAAACAAACACACAGATAATATTTACCAACATTTTCAGTCCCTCAAGGTGATGAATTAGTTTAATCATTTTAGATGAGTTCCAGATAAATCCTACCACATTG
This sequence comes from Redunca redunca, assembly GCA_006410935.1. NCBI lineage: Eukaryota > Metazoa > Chordata > Mammalia > Artiodactyla > Bovidae > Redunca > Redunca redunca. The sequence continues at coordinate 484,245 of SJYQ01001397.1, read as the reverse complement.
ACTCTGCTTTCAAAGAATTTAAAAGGCTAAGGTTTTAACTAAAGCTAAGATTTTTTTTTTCTTTTAAAATTTTTATTTTAACTTTAGTTTACTTTACATTACTGTATTGGTTTTGCCAAACATTGACATGAATTCACCACGAGTGCACAAACGTTCCCANTGTTATTGTCCATATAGAACTCCCATTCCTTCCCTCCCATCTGCTTCACTTTTCTTTTTCATTTCTTATATCCCTCCCCCCACCTTTGCTAATTTCCATCAGCAAAGTAATTTCCATTTTGCATAATTCACATAAACCAGAAAAGAAATTCTCCTGGTGGTGAATCCTGTTATATTAGAATTTGGAATGAAAGAGTCTCAGTTATCAGGAGAGATAACACGTAGGACATTCGGTATGAAGATAGTGTGTTAATGGTGGGCAGGAAACAAGGCAGACCCGTGCTTTGACCTCCTGGAAGGGAGGCTGCTGTGGGAGGAAGGGTTGGATGAGGCTTTCACAAAAGCAGTGGGAGTGGGACAGGACCATTACCTTTGCAGAGCAGAAATGATCCAGCTCAGTTTTTGAAGCAAAGGCAAAAGCTGATCAGGTCAAGACAACACAGCAAAGGATGCTGCGTCATTACCCAGCGTGGCCTCTTGGCCGAGAGATAAGAACGGGTTCCCCGGGAGCTATTGCACTCTGTCTGGAATATGAGCTGTTCTATGATAATGAGTCATATTGTATTATTTCCGGGAGTTGATGCCAGAGAAGGGACTGTTGTCACATGCAGCCTTTTTATAAAAACTGTTTATCTGGTGGAGTCTTTATGTTTAACTTTTGTACCCAAATAATTGCTGAATGATGACTCACTTCCAACCTGCATGACATGCAGGGACACAGCTAATGTGACACACTGTTGACGTTCACTGTTTTCATTTTAAGGAGCTAGTATGCTGCTTCTGTTAAGGTCTCAGGGTTTCAGGGATTGGGGGCAGAAGGAGAAGGGGACAACAGAGATGAGATGGCTGGATGGCATCACTGATTCGATGGACGTGAGTCTGAGTGAACTCCGGGAGATGGTGATGGACAGGGAGGCCTGGCATGCTGCGATTCAAGGGGTTGCAAAGAGTCGGACACGACTGAGCAACTGAACTGAACTGAAGGAAAGTGTCTCCCCACGTGAATATGTAATTCACTGTTACTCTGTTTTTCTGATCCTTGTAGCCAGACACTTTGGCTTGATTTCACTATTGGCTATTTTTTCCCCCTAAACTCTGAAAAATGAGAAACTGTCCCAATGCAGGGAAGAGGTGACAGTATTAGGGAAGAGAAGAAGGTGGTTCAGCCAAATGGTGGTCTCCTGTAACTCACCAAAATCTCGAGGTGCTGCTCTCTGGTTACAATGCTTTGGTGACAGATGTGACCCTAAGTATGTGTAAGTGCATTGTGCTGAGGGGGGCTTTAGATTGGTGACAAGTAAAGGCTCCCTTAGAAAGGGAGCTTAGAAGTGACTCTCTTATTGGAAAAGTGGGAGAGGGTAGAAGAATCAGAGGAAACAGAGGAGAAGATGTGGTTATAAAGGAGATAAAAAGTTCTCATTCTCTCAGCCTCCTTTTACCCTTCTGTTGGTTTCATATTAAATGTGGTCAGCTGTTGATGGGGGTAGTGAGCCTGGGAAGCCAGGGGTGACCCAGAGCAGAGAACCCTTGGTCCCTAGGGCTGGTCATGAATATCAGGGGAGATGCTTTGGCAGAGTGTGGTAGGACTTCCCATATTTAGTGACAGAATATATAAGATCTGGAACATGGTGACATGGGAGAAGGGCTGCCTGCCAGTCTTATATACCACCCACAGAATTAGTATCGTTACATATTATTCTATGTATGTGTAAACCTACATAACACTAGCATCAATACTGTTATTCATGGATTGGACCCAGATGCCTTGAATGATCAGGCAGTTTATGTAAATAAGAGAAACATATGCCTCATTAAAGAGGAGCAGGGATTACTAACCTCTAGCCCAGTGTTGCCAGAACTTCTAAGTTTTCTGGAGGACCTGAAAAAAATATTGATTTTTATATGATTCCTCTAATTTTAGAAGTTGGCAGTGAAGTCCAGCTTTTAAAACTGCTGTGTCATTGAGCAACTATTAGGGTCCCTGGTTGGTGGGTCACCAGTGTACAACCTTGGTGCCATACAGTAATTCTCCAAAGTTGTTGTTGTTATTTAGTCATTAGTTGTGTCTGACTCTTTGGTGACCCCATAGGTCAAAGCCCACCAGATTCCTCTGTCCATGGGATTTCCCAGACAAGAATACTGGAGTGTGTTGCCGTTTCCTTCTTCTGGATCTTCCTGACATAGGGATTGAACTCATGTCTCCTGCATTGGCAGGTGGATTCTTTACCACTGAGCCACCAGGGAAGCCCAACTCTCCAATGTACTTGTTTTGAAAAATTTTTTCTTATTGAAGTTGACTTACAATGTTGTGTTAATTTCTACTGTATAGCAAAATTATTCAGTTATATATGTACCTATGTTCCTTTTCATATTCTTTTTCATTATGGTTTAGCACAGGATATTGAATATAGTTCCCTGTGCTATATAGTAGGACCTTGTTGCTTACCCACTCTGTGTATAATACTTTGCATCTGCTGATCCTGAACTCCCAGTCCGTCCCTCCCCAAGTCTCCCTCCTGCTTAGCAACCACAGGTCTGTTCTCTGCGTCTGTGGATCTGTTTCATAGCTAAACTCATTTGTGTCATATTTTAGATTCCATATATAAGTGATATCATATGGTATTTGTTTACTTCACTTAGAATGATAATCTCTGAGTAATACTCCATATGTACATACCACATCTTTATCTGTTCGTTTGTTGATGGACATTTAGGTTGTGTCCATGTCTTGGCTATTGTGAGCAGTATTACTATGAACACAGGAGTGCGTGTATCTTTTTGAATTATAGTTTTGTCAAGATATATGCCCAGGAGTGAAATTACTGCATCATGTGGCAACTCTGTTTTTAACTTTTTGCAGAACCTCTATACCGTTTTCCATAGTGGTTACGCCAATTTACATTGCCACCAACAGTGTAGGAGGGTTCCCTTTTCTCCACATCCTCTCTAGCATTTATTGTTTGTAGATTTTTTGGTGATGGCCATTCCGACTGGTGTGAGGTGATAGCACACTGTAGTTTTGATTTGCACTTTTCTCTAACAGTTAGCAGTGTTGAACATCTTTTTCATATGCCTACTGGCCTGCTGTATGTCTTTTTGTCCCTTTTACTGTTGATGGAAATAGGCCCACAGGTACTGGAAGGAATGGGATACAGACCCAGAGAGGACAGGTGAGAGAGAGGTGGGGAAGTTCTGCATAATAAGACTATTTTCATTAACAAATAAAAATTGGAATCCAGAAATTTACATAGTGACAACAAATCAGGCCTTCTTAACATACCTTTTGATGGAGGACTTGGTATTCAAAGACAGTGTATGGACAAGTATGTAAAAGAATCATAAAATATCTATGATAACATGATAACAGGGGCCTGATATAAAAAAATGGACATCTCAATGAAAATGATGCAAAATAAGGAAGATATAAACAGGTGGAAGAGGACTAAACAGGATGGGGCATGTCCTGTTATCCATAATATTTGAGTTATCCAGTTCTTTAGAAAGAGAATGTTGATGTTAGAACACCTTTAGAGTCTATGTAGAGAGTCCCTCATCTGTCCACTTAGAAGGGCCTGCTTTCTCTGTTTTAGGCTTTTTTGGAGACAAATGAAGAAAGTGGATAAAGGGGACTTACTACAGGTTGCTTAGGGTATTTGGAGGAGAGCAGACTTGGTGAAAGGGGGGCTTTTAAATACTGCTGTAGTCTTTGGTTACATCCCACCCCTAACCAATAATGTTAGAGAATTTCAGCAACTTCTTTCAGCAACTTGTGATATAATCTTTTACATGTTGTCTTGACTCAGTTTTGAGGCCCTGGCTAGAGGCCAGTCAGTTCTCCTTCTTCAGTCCAGTTCAATTCAGTTCAGTTGCTCAGTCATGTCCGACTCTTTGTGTCCCCATGAATCGCAGCACACAAGACCTCCCTGTCCATCACCAACTCCTGGAGTTCACTCAAACTCATGTCCATTGAGTCGCTGATGCGATCCAGCCATCTCATCCTCTGTCATCCCCTTCTCTTCCTGCCCCCAATCCCTCCCAGCATCAGTCTTTTCCAATGAGTCAACTCTTTGCATGAGGTGGCCAAAGTACTGGAGTTTCAGCTTTAGCATCATTCCTTCCAAAGAACACCCAGGGCTGATCTCCTTCAGAATGGACTGGTTGGATCTCCTTGCAGTCCAAAGGGACTCTCAAGAGTTTTCTCCAATACCACAGTTCAAAAGCATCAATTCTTCGGCTCTCAGCTTTCTTCACAGTCCAACTCTCACATCCATACATGACCACAGGAAAAATCATAACCTTGACTAGACAGACCTTTGTTGGCAAAGTAATGTCTCTGCTTTTCAACATGCTATCTAGGTTGATCATAACTTTTCTTAGACAGGAGGTTAAGTCCACATTCTAACCATTTCTCTTATTGGGCTCACAGTCTGAGCCCTAATCACCTCATGGCCAGGTACCAGAAAACCAGGGACAGTCCCTGTGCCCCAGAGCCCACTGAAATTATTCAAACTAGCTAATCCTGTTTACCCTGCCTCACCTGCTCTTTCCTGCAGAAGCCATAATGAAGGCTCTTGCCCACTCTCCCCCACTCTTCCTTGGCCTAGTGATTGACCCAGCAGGCCCCTGTAGCATGACGTGTGCACCCTCTCTTGGGATCTGTGAGTGTAATAAATTATCTTTTCACTTGCTGTCACCTCTTGATCTGTTGGCCTTACCATACCTGAATAATAATAAAACCTATCAAAACAGGTATATGGACCCTCTGATTGCATCTTGCCTCTGGGATAGTAGCTTTATAAGTTTTAGGCCAAAGGGTAGCAGAAAAAGGAAAAGATCACCTTGACTGTGGGTATCATGCAACTTTACTTGCCTGTGATGTTCTTGATGGCACCTAGGGTACCAGGGAGGATTGGGTACTTTGGTTGGAGTGGGAGAACTTTGTCCTTCAGAACCCACTTTCAGTTCTTATGTGGGAGATCAAATAGTTGGTTTCAAGATTTTTTTTAAGTAGGGTTTTTTCTCTCTTGATGGGCTTTATTAAAGATACATTAGTACAGGGACTTCTCAGGTGGTACAATTGTTGAGAATCCACCTCCCAATGCAGGGGACACTGGTTCCATACCTGATCAGGGAACTAAGATCCCACATGCCATGGGGCAAGTAAGCCCGAGAACTTCAGCTAGAAGCTTAGGCACCACAGCTAGAGAAAAGACAGTGTGTGCAATGAAGAGCCTGCATGCCCAACACAGTGAATAAAAAAAAAAGGATACATTAGTACAAGAACCAGTATCAACCGTTGTAGTATGTTCATGTATTTCTTTCTTGACCTTTTCTATGCATTGATTTTTTCAAAAAATTATTTTTGGCTGTGCTGGGTCTTCATCATTGCCTGTGGGCTTTCTCTAGTTGCTCTTCTCTAGTTGCGGTGCACGGGCTTCTCATTGTGGTGGCTTCTCTTGTTGCTGAGCACTGGCTCAGTAGTTCTGGTGTATGGGCTTTAGTTGCTTGAGGAATGTGACGTCTTCCTTGATCAGGGATCAAACTTATGTCTCTTGCATTGGTAGGCAGATTTTTTTTTTTTTTTTTTTTTTTTTTACCATTGAGCCATCAAGGAAGCCCTAATTTTTTTCTTTACAGAGATAATAATATTTATTGTGTATATATATGTCTGTACATATATATGTTTGTATAATGCTATCATTTCATATAATATTCAATTCAGTTCAGTTGCTCACTCGTGTCCAACTCTTTGTGACCCCATGAACTGCAGCACGCCAGGCCTCCCTGTCCATCATATAATATTAGAAACTAAATATATCATAAAGAATCCACCACTGAAATTTATTTATATTAATAATTTTAACTACTTTATGGTATTTCATTTTATGGATATACCATAATTGACTCAGTGATTCTGTCATTTTGAGTTTTTTCCCCATCAAATTAATGTGTTAAGGAGCATCTTTGTGCAAAAATCCATCTATCTTGGGACTATTTTCTTAGAATAGATTATTTAAATTAAAATTACTGAGTCAAAAGTTATTAATATATTTTCTCTTTTTATGTACATTGCTTAAATCTGCAGTCTCTTGCTCATTAGAGCTGTCTCCTGACCTAAACTGCTATAATTAAGGGTCAGGAGATGGTTCCATTACAATCTCTTTTTAACTTGGGATTGTCAGTCAACTTATTTTTGCCTTGCTCAATAGAGGAAGCCTATTTATTAAGCCATTAGACAATTTGCTCTTTTTAAAGACGGCTAATGTCCTTTGTCCTTCTCTAGTGCTTAAGCCTCCATTTTCCCATTTGGAAGCTTATTGTCATGACCTGGCATTTGATTCAGTAATTTGGAGGAAATTGAAAAGGGTTTGGTGATGGGGAAGAGTGACACTCAGTTTCAGAGTGAAGGTCATGCTGAGACTCCTAAGATAGGTCTCATCATCTTGGCTGTCTTGGGAAGGTGGGAGAAGACTTCAGTTAGCAAGCATATTTGAGGACATGACTTATGTTTCTGAAGTCCCATCTTTGGACTCTAATCAGAGAAGTTTCTGGAAAATTCATGACAGAAAAGGGCATAATTCCTAGATGTTAATTTTTAGGAATGCCAGGTTTTTGGACATTTTAGCATTTAAAAATATCTATGATGATAATATTTTCTTTTTTTTTACTGGAAAATTTTCTATAGTCTTTATTTTTTTTTTAATTTTTTATTTTTACTTTATTTTACTTTACAATACTATATTGGTTTTGCCATACATTGACATGAATCCACCATGGGTGTACATGAGTTCCCAAACATGAACCCCCCTCCCACCTCCCTCCCCATAACATCTCTCTGGGTCATCCCCGTGCACCAGTCCCAAGCATCCTGTATCCTGCATCAAACATAGACTGGTGATTCATTTCTTACATGATAGTATACATGTTTCAATGCCATTCTCCCAAATCATCCCACCCTCTACCTCTCCCACAGAGTCCAAAAGTCTGCTCTACACATCTGTGTCTCTTTTGCTGTCTCGCATACAGGGTCATCATTACTGTCTTTCTAAATTCCATATATATGTGTTAGTATGCTGTATTGGTGTTTTTCTTTCTGGCTTACTTCACTCTGTATAATCGGCTCCAGTTTCACCCACCTCATTAGAACCGATTCAAATGTATTCTTTTTAATGGCTGAATAATACTCCATTGTGTATATGTACCACAGCTTTCTTATCTGTTCATCTGTTGATGGACATCTAGGCTGCTTCCATGTCCTGGCTATTATAAACAGTGCTGCGATGAACATTGGGGTACATGTGTCTCTTTCTATTCTGGTTTCCTCGGTGTGTATGCCCAACAGTGGGATTGCTGAGTCATAAGGCAGTTCTATTTGCAATTTTTAAAGGAATCTCCACACTGTTCTCCATAGTGGCTGTACTAGTTTGCATTCCCACCAACAGTGTAAGAGGGTTCCCTTTTCTCCACACCCTCTCCAGCATTTATTGCTTGTAGACTTTTGGATTGCAGCCATTCTGACTGGTGTGAAGTGGTACCTCATTGTGGTCTTGATTTGCGTTTCTCTAATAATGAGTGATGTTGAGCATATTTTCATGTGTTTGTTAGCCATCCATATGTCTTCTTTGGAGAAATGTCTATTTAGTTCTTTGACCCATTTTTTGATTGGGTCGTTTATTTTTCTGGAATTGAGCTGCATAAGTTGCTTGTATATTTTTGAGATTAGTTGTTT
>SJYQ01001397.1:453801-467109 GCA_006410935.1 Redunca redunca | reverse complement strand
GGAGGAATCTGTGACCTTCAGAGGGGACAGTCAGCCCTTGACACTCATTGGGAGAATGCAGGACAGAGAAGACAACCATGGATATAAATGATTGTAATGTCTTGTTTATGATGTAAGCTGCTGATTCCAAGGAGTCATTTGTAGACTTTGCATACTTTTGATGATCATAAGGTATGTACAATGATTCTGGTAGGAGGGTCGTGGCATTCCTGGTTTTAAAATAACAGGAAAACTGGAATGGAAAGGTAAGGTGATTCAGGTTCTTGTCTCAACATTTCAAGTAACTAGAAATTTTACCTTGGACAAGTTACTACATTTTTTTAATCTATAAAATGAAATGTTTGAATTCCATAGTTCCATAGTTCTGTGAATCATTAGTAAATGTGGATAACCTAGATGATTTAAAATGTGGAATCAGAGAAACACCACCATAAGAAGATGAAGTTCAGACTCTATCTGGGAAGTGCAAAGACGTTTATAACTTCCACTGCTATGGCACTTCTATTCTTGAATTTCATGTAGCTATTCCTTTGTTTATCTAAGAAGAATGATTTTGCAATAACCCTCTTTTTGGACAGGATCAAAGTTCAACTCAGGAAATCCCAAAGATTGGCTATTAATTTGCTTTCTATTTTTAACCACACTTCACTCCAGAGAATAATATTTTCTTCTGTGTTTCAATGGAGCTATAGAAACAGAATTTAGCAGTGAAACACAATTTTCCAAAACCCCACACTGCCCTAGTGAGCACCTACCCTGCAGGGCATGACCAAGTTCAAAATGTAGAACTCTGAGAGTGTAAAATTTTCATCTGTGGTTAATTATTGCTGTATGTATCCAAATTCCTGAAGTCAGATGGTTTGTGTTAGGACATTACATTGTTTCATGTCCAGTAAATATTTGTATGCACATCCCCTGAATGTGTGGAGCAAACAGAATGATTTCCAACTTCCTGTAAATTGAGCTTATTTTGAATTTGAAAATGCTTACAGAGGAGAAAAAGCATCCAGGCAAATGACAAGGTTCAGTTTGTGTTCACCTTCCCAAGGATTTACTGGAGCAAAGCTGAGAGCATGAGGTGTAGGGTCTGTATATGAAACTAGAGAGTCCTTGCTTGGGCAAAATTTTCATTAGCTTCAGTCTATTCCCTTATTGGAATGTGAAAATATCTTTTGAGCACAGTCCAGCCCAATTTTATTAGTTTGGCAGACCATTTCACCCTAATGAAAAATGAACAAAATGTGCACTTTTTAACATCCAAGACATTTTACCACTAGACCATGAATTTCTTTGGAAAATTTATATTTCTTGCATGAGATACATCTTATGAACTTGGGAGCTCTCATGGGCTCAAATGTAGAATTTTAGTTGCTCATCTTGTATCTATTGATATTATTGTAGGGCTTCTCAAACCTTTTTTATTGGGGGGGAGGTCATCATTAAATGCTTCTTACAGATTTTAATTGAAAAGTTTAAGAGAAAGCCATGATTTCCAGGGAATTATAAAGTAAACATTTAAAAACATTATAAAAAGTTAAGTAGGAATTTAGAGTAATTAGGGGTGAATTTGAAGAGCAGGGGAATGAAGAACTAGTCACTTACATAGCAATAAGAAGAAAAGTAGACCATGAGAAGCTTCTCTGTGGCCTTAAGTTTCATTGAGAACAGCGCTGCAGTGGGCATTTGCTGCTGCTGCTGCTGCTAAGTCGCTTCAGTCGTGTCCGACTCTGTGTGAGCCCAGAGATGGCAGCCCACCAGGCTCCCCCCTCCCTGGGATTCTCCAGGCAAGAACACTGGAGTGGGTTGCCATTTCCTTCTCCAAGGCATGAAAGTGAAAAGTAAAAGTGAAGTTGCTCAGTCGTGTCCGACTCTTCGTGATCCTATGGGCTGCATGCAGCCTACCAGGCTCCTCCGCCCATGGGATTTTTCCAGGCAAGAGTACTGGAGTGGGGTGCCATTGCGTTCTCCACAGTGGGTGCTTAGGTCTGAAAAAACAAGTTTTACTCTATCATAAGGCACCAAGTTTAAACTTTTAGCTGGAGCCCCAAATGGCCCTAAATTAATAGGAGTTTGTTACCCTGTGTGCTAGTGTGTATGTCAGGGGTGGGGGAGTAGAGGGAAGCTTTGGGAAGATGCACATACAAGGAACTAATTAGAATGCAAAATAGTGAAAATCTGCTAACTTGAGTGACAAACATATTGATGAGAGGCAGAGGGAGGAGTTGCCGGGGTCCAGCTCCAGTGGATCCAGGGTAATTCGAAGCAGGGACGGAGTCAGCGTCCTAGGAATTAATTGCTTAATTAAAGATATAGAGGGAGATTAGAAATAAATAGTGTAGTAGGAAAGTTAGTGGAGAAAAAGAGGCTGAATAACTTGGTTTACGTGGGATACCAATAAAGCTTCGAGACAGGAAGCTTGCACCACCTACGTAGGCCACAGGCATCTTTCCATTCTCCTGAAGGAGAGGAGGCACTGAGGCCTCCCTGGTCCGATCTTAGAAGCCCAGGCAAAATTATCAGGCTTGGTGAGTACCCACGCTCCAGATGGGAATTCAGCCAGAAGGGGAAAGAAAGAATGACACAGGGGAATCAGTCTTTCCAGAAACTGATCCTATTTCTTTTTTTTTTAAAGGTTTGCTTATATACCTTTTGTTACACATAGAGACAAATGGAAATTATAAAGTCACGTGGGAGTCAGCAGTCCTGACCTTTATCAAAATCAGGTGCTTCATATAAAAGTATACATAAAGGTCTTTAGGGGTTTTACATCATCTTCTGGCCATGAGGCCTGCTGACATTTTATGATCCTTTCTTTCTGATAACCAAAAAAACTTATTTTCCAGGGGTGATTTTTCTTAAACCAGGTACCACCCCCCAAAGGTACCAGATAAAGTTGCATTCCTATAGGGTGAAGGTGTAGTGGGTTACAACTAAGAAAGGAATTTACTTAGCCTAAGGTCAACATGATTAATCTAAAGGTTAATACTTATTTCTCCTATATACTAGTTATATTCATTATAAGGGCAGGGAATATGGAGATTTAGCAGCAAACATCAGCCCAACAGATGAAAAAACCCTTCACCAATATAATTCCTAATCAACCCACTATACTAATAATTTCTAACTTCCTAAAAGAATCTGGATTTCAGTTCAGTTCAGTCGCTCAGTCGTGTCTGATTCTTTGCGACCCCATGAATCGCAGCATGCCAGGCCTCCCTGTGCCTTTAGTAAGTCTAAAACATCTCATGCCTCTCATGGGTGGGAGGCTGTAAACAATCACATGTGGCCGGACGAACCTGTACAGGCAGGCTAGGTAACCTTCAGAGGAGTTTGTAAGTGGAAACACTCTTGTCACGCCCAGGAATTTTTATTAACTGGAGCTGTAGGTTAACTCCTTCTCCAAGAGAGGTGATGGGGGAGAGCCCCCCATAAAGTCAGAGGTGTAGGTGAAAGCATAAAATAGTAAAGTAGGTAGACTCTGGTTTTGGGGGTAGATGCTTGGGGACAGGGGGTTTCCTGAGGCTCAATCCCGCCTTTGCGTATGCCAAAGCCTCCTTCCTCATGACCTCTGCCATGGGCGGAGTTCCTCACGCTGGCTCCTGGCAAGGAGTTAATGATGGTTTGGGCTTAAGCAATTGAGGAAGTTTCCATAGGGAAGTGCAATATATCAGGGCTTTGAAGAATGAGTAGTTTTTGATAAATACAGGCAAATTAACAATAGCAATGACAGAAACTAAACTCTTTTCAATATATCATCTCTTAAATCTCACAAAAGCTCTAAGAGGTACATTTAATTATTATCCTTATTTATAAGTGAAGAAACTGAGATAGATATAACTTGACCAATATCACACTTGAATGCAAGTGCACTTGAATTCAGACATTTTGCTTCAAGTAAATGTGCTTTTTTTAAAAAAGAAAGGGCAATCTTGAAGGAGGAGAAGCCTTGAACTAATAATAAATGAGTGGATTTTGGAGAAATTGCAAGGCTCTGTGTAGCCTAAGTATAGGATGTTTGGGGAAACAAAGTTGAGTTAGATGGCAGAGCCTTGAATAGTATTTTAAGGATTTTTTCTTCCAGGCAATGGGGAGACATTATGGGTTTTTGTGTAGAGGGGTAATGTGATTTGATTAGCAATTTTAGACAAGTCTGGAGGTGGCCTGAAGCATGGGTAGAAAAGGGAGAGATTAGAGGTCAGGGGAACAGTTGCCAAGCAACTGGGGTGCTGTGATGACAGATGAAAATCAAGGTGAGGTTATTGGGAACCAGCAGGGGAAGATGTGGGAGACATTGTGGAAAGTGGAACTGGCTGGATACTGTAAATGCTTGTGTCTCGGAGTGATGAAAGAGAGTTTTAGTTTCCACTATTTGGAATATTTGTTGTTGTTGTTTAGTTGTTTGGTTGTTCAGTGTCTGACTATTTGCCACCCCATGGACTGCAGCACGCTGGGCTTCCCTCTCCTTCACCAGTTCCCGGAGTTTAATCAAACTCATGTCCATTGAGTAGGTGCTGCCATCCAATCATCTCATCCTCTGTTGTCCCTTTCTCCTCCTGCCTTCAGTCTTTCCTAGTATCAGAGTCTTTTCCAGTGAATCAGCTTTTCATATCAGGTGGCCAAAGTGCTGGAACTTCAGCTTCAGTCAACAGTCCTTCCAGTGAATATTTAGGGTTGATTTCCTTTAGGGTTGACTGGTTTGATCTCTTTGCAGTCCAAGGGACCCTCAAGAGTTTTCTCCAGCACCACAGTTCAAAGGCATCAGTTCTTTGGTGTTCAGTCTTCTTTATGGTCCAACTCTAACATTCATACATGACTACTGGAAAAACTATAGCTTTGACTAGACAGACCTTTGTCAGTAATGTAACATCTCTGTTTTTTAATATGCTGTCTAGGTTGGTCAGAGCTTTTCTTCCAAGGAGCAAGCATCTTTTAATTTCATGGTTGCAGTCATCATCTGCAGTGATTTTGGAGCCCAAGAAAATAAAGTCTGTCACTGTTTCCATTGTTTTCCCATCTATTTGCCACGAAGAGATGGGACTGGATGTCATGATCTTAGTTTTCTGAATGCTGAGTTTTAAGCCAGCTTTTTCACTCTCCTCTTTCGCTTTCATCAAGAGGCTTTTTAATTCCTCTTCACTTTCTGCCATAAGGGTGGTATCATCTGCATATCTGAGGCTATTGATATTTCTCCCAGCAATCTTGATTCCAGCTTGTACTTCATCCAGCCTGGCATTTTGCATGATGTATGCTGCATATAAATTAAATAAGTGGGGTGACAATATTTAGCCTTGAGGTACTCCTTTCTCAATTTTGAACCAGAATATGGTGATGCATTTGATGCGATTGATCCAAGAAGTTCAGCAACAAGAACCTAAGAGGAAGACTGTGCATTAGCTTAGAAGCATGTTGAATTTGAGGGGTCATGTAATATTCAGATAGAGATGTCCAGTGGGAATATGGAAAATCTTTGTCCAGGGCAAGGTAAGAAGATTGGACAGGCACAACATAGACATAGGAGCTGAAATCTTGGAAGAGAAATAGGATAAAAGAGAGGAAGACATAGGCTAAATCTCTAAAGAACACTCCATTTTGAAGAAGTAGGTGTATGAACAGTGCGTGTTAGTCACTCAGTCATGTCCGACTCTTTGTGACCCCATGGATTGTAGCCCACCAGGCTCCTCTGTCCATGGGATTCTCCAGGCAAAAATACTGGAGTGGGTGCCATTTCCTTCTCAGGGCATCTTCCGAACCGAGGGGTCAAACCTGGGTCTCCTGCATTTCAGGCAGGTTCTTTACCATCTGAGTCATCAGGAAAGCTGCACCATGATGAACAGAAATCAGTAGAAAAAGACTTAAAATACATGGTCAAGAAAGGCTTTCTCCAGATTATCCTGAATTCCAAAGGAGAGAGTTTCAGAAGGTAGAAATCATCATGAATGAGAGCCAGGTGTATAGAATACATTCTGAGAAAAGACCGTTGGATCAAAACAGTGTTTCTCAAATCCCATTGTGTCAAGGCACCTTTCCTCTTAAAAATTATTACGGGTGTCGTCTTGGTCATCTTGGGCTGCTGTCACAAAATTCCATCAACTTGGTGACTTAAACTATTGTAAAACTGTTTCTCACATTCCTGGAGGCTGTGAAATCCTAGACCAAGATGCCAGCACATTTAGTTCCTGTTCTTGTAGACAGACTTCTTCCATCTGGGTCCTCACATGGCAGAGAGAAAGAGGGTTCTGCACCCTCTTCCTTTTCTTATAGGGACACTAATCCCATCATAGGGACCTACCTTCATGATCCCATTTAAATTTAATTACTTCCCACAGGCACCACTTCTAATACCATCACATCAAGAGTTAGGGCATCAGCATACAGATTTGGGGGTATATAACAGAACTCCAAAGTTTCATTTATGTGGGTTTTATCTATTGATATTTAGCTATATTGGAAATGAAAATGGAGAAAAAAATTAATTACTTAAAAAATAATAACTCATTGCATGTTGCTGCAAAATAAATATGAAAAACAACTCTATTTTACAAAGCAAAATTAAGGAGAAAAATGGTATCCTTTTCCATGGTTTGCACATCTCTTTTGTATCTGGTTTAATAAAAGACAAATGGCTTTTCATAACTGCTTCTGCATTCAATCTGTTGCCATGTTACCCTTTATGGAACCTCTGGAAAATGCAACTGTATGCTCAAAAGGGAATGAGAGTGACAAAGCACCCACCATCTTGTCTAGTTAGCCTTCTGCATTTCCAACCCAAAAGTTCTATTTCAGGTTCTTGTTTGTTTCCCTTGTTGGATTTCATGCAATTTGTAATTATTTAATTTACTTCCCCTGAGTTTGTTTGTTTTTGTTTAGCTGTCCCTCTTTGACTGTAAATTCCACAAGGGGAGGGACTGCATCATAGATCTGCCTTGTCCATCACCATTTCACAGTGACTCCGCTTCAGTATATGCTCAGTATAAAATGATCGAATGAATGAAATAAATGGACTAAAGCAAATACAGCTAAGGGAGAGTTGAGTATACCAGCTGGTGAGTGTCAGTGAGGAGGTTAGGAGGAGCTACAGGGGTGTTGAGAGGATTTTCCTGATGTTGTAGGATGGACAACAAGAATCCATCGCTGGACACAAAGTCCTGATGCCCCTCTGTTCATGCGATGGCTAAGTCTGTGTAAGGAGAACACCAGAAGGGGAGGCTCAGTCACAGAGGCATGGCAGGATGTTCATGGTGAGAGAGCCTTTCTCTCTCCTCCTTGTGATGGTGGATGAGCTGGGGCTGTTCCAACCACCCTCCTAGGTCCAAGGAAACCACTCAGATCTCAGTGTGTTTGTAAGAAAGGAAGATCAGCCTCCGGCTCCCTGAGTGGATGCTTGCTTAGTAGCAACTTGCAGCCGCCATCGACACAGAGGAGAGTGTGCTGAGCGGGCTTGGGGGAGAGCATGCCCTATGTCCCCAGGTGAAGGGAAGGGGTGTTCTTGAATCTGAGACTGATGCTGCTTCTCATCTGGAGACTTCTGAGTCTGATAGCCCATGAAAGGAGTCTGGACAGGCACGATGAGAAGGAACTGGGGCATAATTTCTTGGGGGAAAGGGAAAAATGGGCGAGGAATGCTTCTCACCACTCTGAGCCCGGCAGAGGCTTCCAGAGGGACGTCGGTGACTCATGTAACTCAGGAAGGAGCACAGAGGTTCGAGAGTCAGGTTATGCTTGCACAGCCAGCTGAGAGGAGGAACCACCTGACTGTTGTGAGGAGGGGCTGGGGTGACGCTGAACAGTGGCTGAGAGAAACACACATATGCATACATACACACACACACATACATTTGCAAACACACACATACATAAACACACATCACATACACACATATGCAAACACACACACACACATATATATAACACATACATCACATATACAAATGCACACACACACACGTTTTTTTAATCAAAAGCACCATACCAGTAGATGAAACCACGCTAAAGCAGAGCAGAATGGGGGCACTGGTCTCCACCAGCAGGCTGTCAGCTGAGGTGAACTCTTCTCCCTGCATCTCCTAGCCCTGAACTCTGAAGGGACTGGCTTCAGAAGGAGAGGTGGGGAGGGATGAGACAACTTCCCCCATCCCCTTCAGGGGGACTTGAGGGACAGGGGGAGCAAAGGGACTGATCTCACCGTCTTCTTGACCAAGTTCCCTGAACCCTGATATGGAGAAGGTTTTGAATCCACTGTGGGATTGGAGTTTTAAACAGAGTTGGACTTTTAATCATTTCAAGTAAACAAAAAAAGAAAACACATATGACACGTGTGGTTGAATGCAGGAACTAAAGAAAAAGAAAACTGTTTTGTGTTAGTTTCTAGTTGAATTAAGTTGCCTTAATGATCCACTTATAATTTGTTCACTTTCAGGTTGTATGGGCTTCTATGTGCCCTGTGGGCAGGGAAAATCCATGTTTTAGTAATCTTGCTTCTTGGCATCAATTAGTGGTGCCTTTCATGTAATGGAAAACCTGTAGGTACTTGTTATATTTAGTGCACATTTCTGTTCCAGGAAGCCAAGAACACAGTAGGCTCAGTGGGAGGGTAGTACGTATTCCTTTAGCCTTGACCTCCCTTAATAGCAGACCCATGCGTGACACAGTGAAAGGCAAACAGCCCTGATGACCAGTTGCTTATTATTCTTTTTGCTTTTGAATATTTCCTTCTTCTGATGTAACAGTAAGAATAATCAGGTCAAAGAGAACAAGCAAGTGAGGTCAAGTTGGGAAACACACACATGCCTGCTCATAGCACCATATTTTAAGAAAAGAAACTTATCAGGAAGATGGAAAGGCAAGTGGAGAGAGTGGGTGTAGAGTGGACTATTGACTGAGAAAGTCAGTGCTTGTTCTGTCTGTCTCTTTAGGTATAAAATGGGGACTATATTGTCCTTTTCATGAATTTTACTGTAGAATTATGCTACATGTTTAATAACCCAGAGGCTGTGTTTACAGATAAACTTGGCAGTGATAGTTTTAAAATAGCCTGCCTGTTGCTGGAAGTTATCACAGACATGTTTAGATAAGAAGGGCTACAAATGATCCGGTAAACAGCTTTTCATTGTGATATTTCCAAATCTCATGACTGATTAGGAGGACTGATGCAATCTAACAGCCTCCTCTGAGCTCCAGACCCCAAGGAAAGATAAGCTCATAGCAGAGTAGAAGAGTACTTAACCCCCTGGCTGAGGACAGGGGCTGAAGTGTTGGATTTTGGAGATATATTGACTGTTGCATAATGGGGGGAAATGACTGTGACCAGATCTCTCCTTCCTTTTTTGCTTTCAGCACTAGAAGACTTGATACCAGCTTGGTTCATGCCTGAGTGAGGCAGACCCAGACAGTGGCATCCTTTAAATTGAGCCAGAATTCAAAGTAAAGGCAAGAGAAGATATCATCAACTAGAAGCTATTTCATTTAGGACTAGGGTGGTCAGATAAAATAAAGATTCTTAGGAAAATTGGAACTTCAGGTAGACAACAAAAAAATGTTTAGTGTAAGTATGTTGCAGACAACATTTAGGACATACTTATACTAAAAAATATTTATCTGAATTTAAATTGAACTGAATATCCTGTGTTTTTATTTGACAAATCTGACAACTCTACTTGGGAGTGAGTCTCATCAGTGAGAAGTTATTTTTCTCTTTTCTTAATTCAAACCAGGATCTGGTCAAGAGTAACAGGAAAACTGACTTCAAAGATTTGGGTTGGTCCTCAAGAATTTCTGAGTGTACCAAGCTGAGAACAGGCAGGTTTGCAGAAAGAGGGTGCCCCTGATTTTGCTTTTATAGATGTAATTTTTTATTGCCATAAATATGCATAACATAAACTTTACCATTTTACCCATTTTAAGTAAACAATCCATTGGCATTACAAGCATTCACATTATTGTACAACCATCATCACTATCGACCCCCAGAACTTTTCTTTCGACCCAGTCTAAAGCTCTGTATTCATTAAACACTAATGCTGATTTCCACCCCCCATCCCCACCCCGCCATCTCTGGTAAACACCATTCTACTTTCATCTCTCTCAGTGTGAGTATTTCAGAGACCTCATATAATTGGAATAACATAATATTTGTCTTGTGTCTGACTTTATTTAGTGTAATGTCTTCAGGGTTCATCTGTGTTGTAGCGTGCATCCTTTTAAAGCTGAGTAGTCTTCCATTGTGTGCATATATCAGATTTTATTTATCCAGTCATCTGCCAATGGACATTTAGGTTATTTCCATATTTTAGTTATTGTCACTCTGCTGTGAACTTTGGTGTACAGATATCTGTTCAAGTCCCTGCTTTCAATATTTTGAGCATCTCCCTAGAAGTGGCATTGCTGGCCCATGCGGTAGTTGTGTTTTTAATTTTCTGAGAAATCGCCATCCTGTCTTCTATAGCAGTTGCACCATCTTAGATGCCCACTAGCTGTGTGTGGGAGAAGGAAATGGCCACCCACTCCAGTACTCTTGCCTAGAGAATTCCGTGGACAGAGGAGCCTGGTGGGCTGCTGTCCATGGGGTTGCACAGAGTCGGACACAACTGATGCTACGTAGCATGCATGCATGCATTGGGGAAGGAAATGACAACCCACTCCAGTGTTCTTGCCTGGAGAATCCAGGGACGGAGGAGCCTGGTGGGCTGCTGTTTATGGGGTCACACAGAGTCGGACACGACTGAAGTGACTTAGCAGCAACAGCAGCAGCAGCGGCTGTGTGTGAGGGTCTAATTTCCCCACATTCCTGCCAATTCTTTTCTTTCTCTCCTCTCCTCCTTCTCCCCGTTTTCCTCCTCTTTCTCCTTTTGCTAACAGCTGTCTTGATGGGTGTGTGTAGATGTAATTTTTTCCCCTACTATGCAACCCACTTCAGTACCCACAGCCTGGGGGCACGGAAGCCAGGCAACAATTTGGGGTCATATTGTGCTCTGACTTTGGGTGCTTTGAGATAGACATAATTTTTAAGGATGGGTTGTTATTTCTCCCATTTGTTTAAATAAGAATAATTCATTCTTTCTTGGTCTGGAGTCACAATGACTTTTGCCACTGACATAAAATTATATATTTATTGCACAAGATAAGTCTAAATGTTTGGGTACAGATTTCCCAGTGGGGCTTTTAAATTAGCCCTGGAAGTCCTATTAAAAGAGGAGTTCTAGAACCATTTCAAACAATGATATTATAGCAGGACATGGCATGAATTTCTTTATGCAAGTTCTGGTTTGTTTGCTGAAACACAGGCTCACACTCAAATATAATGATTTTGTAGTCATATCTCATAGACCCATACTGAGGGGTCTGGATAGACTCTGGGAATCTGGACCTAGACTCTTTCCCTGGATATTATTTCTCAAGATATTCTGAATTTTCAGTAATAACATCCAGGATGGCAGTTAGAAAAGGAGTGGGCTGAATTCAAGGTTGAGATAGAATTTGTTTCTCTTAAGTCTAATTATTAACCACCTTTCATAAAATGGAGGGTGACTGTTCCTATGGCAACAAGAGCCTTAAAGCAAGAAAGCGTTCATGGCCTGACATTTTTAGCCAACTCTTTACTGATCCAGTTTACCGGGGAGGAACCAAGACTCAGGGTCAAATGTAGCCCCTCAACAGAGACTTCACCTCATAGCTCTCCTTTCCCCATAGTTCTTCAAAAGATATAAATCTGGGGCTGGCTATGTAGCTTGTCCCCCAGACCACTTCCCCAACATCCTGGTGTGTGTGTATTTCTGTATCTATTCATATTCTATCTGCCTTACTCATTTCTCTGCAAATCCAGATTCATTTTCTTCACAGTTGTCAATGAATCACTCAAAATGTACTTTTAGCTCAGAATTGAATAATGCCTTAGGAATAAAGCAGATTCTGTTGTTAAATGTCTCCTGAACAGGGCTTTTGGATTGCTTGTTAAGCGCAGGCCACATTTTCTTAGCTGTTTTCCTTTTAACAATGTTTTTCATGGATGCACTCTTCCGAATTTGTTAGTTTTGTTTTCAGTGGTACTAAATACCACTTCTAATGGTTGTTTCTTTACTTATAAGTGAACAATCTGAGTGGCCTGCTTGCAGGTTCCCTAGTTCCACATACCATGTTATTTTTAGTTCCTTCAGCCTTACTCAGTCAATGTAATCTTAAATTACATGTGGGGTTGGACTCATCCTTTGCTTTTACTGTGAATGCCACAAACAGACAATGATATGAGTAATTGAACACTCAGCATACATGGACATGTTTTTACTGTTGAATCAAGCAGACTTTATGCCTGAATTAATCTTCTGTTTCAGGGCTAGGCTTAACAGGCCCTCACTCAGTAAGTACCGTCAATGGTGCAGGGCCATCATAAATGATTGTCAGTGACCCTATGTTTATCCAGAAATGTTAGTCATGAGTTTTTTTTCCTGAAACCATGTACATATGAAAGTTGATATGTGCAAAATGAAATGCATGTAACGTCTTTCTCTCTTTCCCTTTCTCCCTGCCTTCCATAACACATACATGCTCCAGAGCACTTTCTTTTCTGATAAAGGCAAAGATCTTGAGTTCGACTTTTCAGATGCCAGGTTTTTCTTGACCAGAGGAGTAGGAAAGAAAGCCTAAAGCCCTAATCTTGTGTCCAGTTGAGGGATGGGAACATATCATACAGTGTCTCCCCTCAGCTCCATTCTAAACTCTCATGGTTTTGTCTCAAAGACAAGACTGAAATTTTAAAGTGAACAGAATGGAATCTTAAAACACAGACATAAATCCATTTTAATGACTGTATGTGATGGAAATCAGCCCAGAGTATCATTTCAGGAACCTACTGACCAGCTGAATGCAGAGTTCCAAAGAATAGCAAGAAGAGATAAGAAAGCCTTCTTCAGTGATCAATGCAAAGAAATAGAGGAAAACAACAGAATGGGAAAGACTACAGATCTCTTCAAGAAAATTAGAGATACCAAGGGAACATTTCATGCAAAGATGGGCTCGATAAAGGACAGAAATGGTCTGGACCTAACAGAAGCAGAAGATATTAAGAAGAGATGGCAAGAATACACAGAAGAACTGTTCAAAAAAGATCTTCACGACCCAGATAATCACGATGGTGTGACCACTCATCTAGAGCCAGATATCCTGGAATGTGAAGTCAAGTGGGCCTTAGAAAGCATCACTATGAACAAAGCTAGTGGAGGTGATGGAATTCCAGTTGAGCTATTTCAAATCCTGAAAGATGATGCTGTGAAAGTGCTGTACTCAATATGCCAGCAAATTTGGAAAACTCAGCAGTGG